>JAMQMW010001876.1:0-28957 GCA_024115155.1 Thelonectria blattea
ATAAAAACCCCTCTTATAATAATAAGTCTAAAAGATAAAGGCTCTTTCTCTTAATTATTTAACCCCTCTATTATCTGCTTAATTATATATATTTTAAGCATTTTACTCCTATTATAACTGCGCTCCTCTATAAGAGGAACGCTATTAAGAGACTTATTTTAGAAAAAAGACAGCCACTTTAACTTAGAGGTAGAAATAGCAAGCCTAGTTATTAAGCTAAAGGTTAAGCTGGGGCATAGCTCGGATATATAACAGGAACCTACTCTAATTAATATAACAACTCGTCTCCCTAATAAACCTCAGCTGGAAGGAGAATTGCCTAGGTTTCTAAAATGGTGGCTCATGTGGTGTCTTAGTCAACGTTTGTGGCTTGGTCCTTGTGGCTTCCATCACGTAATAGTTTAGTCATCCACTTCACATGTTTCCCTCCCAAGCAACCTCCAATTCCAGACGTCAAGCTTACAATGTCTGCCACGGTCGAGATTGAGGACGACGGCGTTGTGGATTACGAATGGGCCATCAACCAGGATGCCAATATCATCGAGAAGCTGAAGTATCTTCCGGCGAGGAACGAGCTTTACAATTCGCTTTGGACAAAACGAAAGACGATCTCATCAGGCACCACCTTGGCCTCGATCACCGTGATATCTGCAACGTCACCACCCCACAGGAATGGATCCAGGGCAGCTTCAATGTGTGTATACCGGTCGAAGTCCAGTCGAATATCTCGCACCAGAAGTATATTCTGCGATGTTGCCTACCGCATAAGCTGGCCGAAACCAGCTACCCTGGCACCATGGACGAGAAACTTCGTTGTGAGGTCGGCGCGTACGCATGGATGCAGGAGAGTTGCACCGATATTCGCGTCCCTTATCTCTTTGGATTTGGTTTCTCAGATAATACGCATGTAAGTTTGCGTCGTTCATGCCTTGACGTGGTTGACGGATGCTGAGAGATGGTAGTTCACACATGAAGAATACCGCCCTTGGTATTTCCGCCTCGCTCGGACAGTGCAGCGCCGCCTATGTGCTCTTCTTGGATTCCCGGCACCCTCGCGTTACACGGTCAACCCAACGACTCATTGTTTCCCGACGGCGTATATGCTACTCGAGCATATCGGCCCTGATACAGGGCAGATGCTTTCGACTACATGGGATAAACGCAGAAGCGACCCGCAATATCGAGACCGATTGTTCCGAGGCCTGGCTCGAGTCATTCTATCTCTCGCTAGAGTTCCCCAACCCCGAATCGGCTCTTTGCAGTTCAACAGTGACTGTTCAGTAACGTTGACGAACCGGCCGTTGACACACCAGATCGTCATGCTCGAAAACGAGGGCATACCGAGGACGATGGGAACGGCCGATACATATCCATCTACTGAACTGTATTTGGTAGACATGCTTACGTTTTACGACAACTGCCTGCTCAGCAACCCCAACGCCGTTTTCGACGACCAAGACTGCCGGGAAAAGATGGCCGTCAAGACTCTGCTTCGCGCTCTCTCTCATCGCTACATCAGGAGGGAGCAACGAGGCGGGCCCTTCATACTGCAACTTACCGACCTGCACGCCAGCAATATATTCGTCGATGACGAATGGAACATCGTCTGCCTTGTCGACCTGGAATGGGTTTGTGCCTTGCCCTCGGAGATGCTCGCCGTACCTTACTGGTTGACAGGACATGGCGTAGACGAACTGGAAGGGGAGCTTTTAGAGGAATTCGATAAGACGAGACTTGAATTCATGCGTTTCTTAGAGGAAGAGGAGCAAGAATTAGTTGCACACCACGGTCTGTCACTTGCGAATATTATGGATGAGACATGGACGTCAAAGGGAGTGTGGTTTTGGCATTGCATCAAGTCTCTACATGCCATGACCTCTCTCGCCCGTGCTCATATTTGTCCCCAGTTTTCAACGCGTTTAACTAGTGTTGCAGAGATCTTGTGTAAGTTCGGGTGCGCGGACTCTCATTGTGTGGTGGAGAAGAAGGTAGCCGACTTGCAGAGGTATGAAGAAGACCTCCGACATTGTTTCAGCAGGGAGACTGCTGAGGGACATAAGCGGGACTAAGACTTGTTATTGCCATGCTTAGCTCTGGTGGGATGGGCGACAATGACCTATAACCCTCAAGACCCCTCATCCTTTTCCTTCCGAGCCTTTTTTGCCTTTTCCTCCTGCTCCTCCTTTTCTCTCCTCGCCTTCTGTTCGTCTCATCTTTTTTTCGCGCTGTCACCAGATTTGATCACGGCTCGTGTGTTAGCGTCGATGGAAATGGCCACGGCCTCTCCGACAACGTGCTCTCCTGAAGAGTTACTTTTGCTTTTGTGGTCTGCCATGGAACGCGGTCGATAGGTCGTGGGATAATGGTATGGTTGAAGGCGATGAGTTAATGGAGAAGCTAATATAGTCAAGTGCGCCCTTTGCTTTATAACTTGTCTTCCGTTGTTAGTAATCCAGGCAGAAGTGCAGAGTCACCCCGCTCTAGAAGGACAACGTGGGGGACTCGGGTGGTTTCATTTTGGGCGACCTGCAGTATGAGACGGCGCCCTGTGTGGTTGACATGCGTGGAACAGGGTCAAGACGGTCCTCCCCTGTGCTGTAACCCACATGAAGGCACTTACAGGGCTGCACCACGAGTCGACAGTTACCTTCAGAATAGAAAGTCATTCCCTTAGTGGTATCTACCGTCCTGGACGCCCAACGTGTGTGATGACGGATAGCGAATGCAAAGCCAAGTCCAATCTCCCTCCTTCCCTTTCCCCGTAAAGTTGCTCCCGTCGCTTCTCGTAATGTCGGATCTTCTCACGCCCAGCCCTTTCTCGTTGCCGAGGCCGATGGCACATGCGAGAATTCACTACGGCTGACACCGTGGGGCACCTGAATCGCATTGAAGCATCCGTAAGACTAGCTATTGCGAGCCCGCTTCAGGCTGGGGGGGTATCATGCACCACCACGAGGAGGTATTTCGGATCTGGGACAATCACCAGTTCTTGCTTTCGAGTCCGTAGTCGGAGAAGCTTCACCTCGTCCTGTCGAAAAATCAGCTTTCCGACTCCCAGCCGACACCGCGTTGGTGAGGGGAACCCACCTCTGAGTCCAGCTCTTGCACGAAGCTCCCTGAGTTGTTGACAAAGTTCCACACCATGTTCGCAAACTGTTCCACACCTCGCGACTCTTCCTCTTCCGGTTCTGTGTTCTCGGTCGAGTACGTCGTCGCCGTCGATGTGGTCCGCGATTTCGTCGTTTGGAGGGCGTCTACTTGCCCGCTCGTCTTGAGGATGGCTCCGGTCGCTCGGTCGATCACGATGCTGGCCTTGACGCCGGGTTTCTTGGATAGACGACCCAGCTTCTCTTCAAAGGGATCCTGCCCGTTTGCCTGCCTGTCGTTAGAGAATGGAGGTTCCCGCATCCCTTTGTGTGATATGACGTACGAGTGATGAATCCGTCATTTTAGTTGCAAGCCTGAAGCAGGCGGAGGAAGAAGGCGCAAGAACGAGAGATCAATGCGCTTGTCAGCAAGACGGAAAAGACGGCGTGAGTCTCACAACAACGTAACGTGCTTGAGATCTTGTTTGCGACGCTGCTTCTGCCGTGATCAAGAGATTCCCAGTGCCATGTCGCGGGGCCAGGAGCCACGTTCTGCCTCTCCACACCGCCAAAATTTCGGGCCCCCACCCACGGCCAGGATGGGAAATCTTCAGTCACCTCAAGACATCAAAAAAGATTGTGAGCAAGCATCCAAGCAAGCTATATTGATTGATAGCAAACTCAATTGTCTCAATCCTAGCTCATTTCAGCGCAAAGCACAGTCCTCCTTTTCAAACCGCCAAGATGGGTTCCAGTAACAAAAAGAAGAAGGAGAAGGCGAAAGACTTCCAAGTCAGTATCTACGGCTTCATCAAGATCACACGCTTACAAAAATGACTAGAAACCGAAGTTCAAGGTCGGAAAGGCCAAAGCAAAGGCCTCCAACTTTACAGACACCAGCTTCAAATCAAAATGTACGTCACCCAAGCCCGAGCCCTGGATGTGTGTTAATTTGTGTAGCAATTGTCATGGGACATCAGTCGCTATCGACAACAGCTCCGGATGTCGTTCAGCAATTCAAACACAATCTATCCCTCGCTTCTTCGTCTAAATCTGACAAGCAACGAAAAGAGGCTCTCTCCTATCTCACCACCCAACTCTCGTCAGAACCACCAATCAACCCTGTCGGGACTCACACAGTTCTCTCAAAACTCCTCCCCTTAATCTCGGACAGCTCAACCCCCGTGAGAAGTCAACTCTTGAAACTCTTCAGAGCTCTTCCCTCGGCAGAGATAAGACACAGTACTGAGCAAGCCATCATGTTCATCCGAGCGGGGATGACCCATCTATCGGCCGATATCAGCAACGACTCTCTTGGCGTCATGGACTGGCTTCTTGAAGTCGCACAAGATGATCTTGTTACATGCCCCGGGGGCTGGGTGAAGACCTTGAACAGCTTTTGTGCTCTCATGGGCTGGCAAATATCCACCTCCAAATCAGGTTGGTCTTCGGGCCATAGGCCTGGGTTGAAAGCCAAAGATGCCGCAATTCAAGCCCGGCAAATCACGACCCTGTCGAAGTTCCTCGAGGCCGGCCTTCGTCCTGAAGCGGAGATCCCAGAGGACGAATCAGAGATTTGGGACAGCATGTATCGTATACCGCGGGACTCGAACGCTTTCGAGTATCTGAACTTGTACGGCTCTCGTCGGGACGAGGAAGGCGAAATGTATCCGAGCCGGGACGCAAGGCAGCGGGTTTTCGAGCGGAGGTTCCTCGAGGCGGTGATGAAGGGTGCTGATCAAGCAAAGAAGGAGGGGGGGCCAACCGGGAGGGCAGCTGCTGCTCTAGATCGAGTGTTGCAGGATGGTATGGAGGACTATGAAAGCTCGGCGGCAATGGATACGCAAGACCTGCTTGGTCTCTGATGAGCAAAGGAAGGGCACAGCCAGAGAGAACTTACAGATACCCAGAATACATATATCATGGCTGTTCTTTGCTCTGAGGGTTTGAAGCTGGGCGTCGTGATTGGCCCACAGTCATCTGGCGTCGGTATGCCGTGATTTCAACACATTCGAGGAAGGGGGGGAGTCTTGTCGACGAGGATATATAGGAACCACTTGAGCCATGACCATCACAACTGAATTCTCGTCTTCAAAAGTCGACCTGGCAATGAAAGGCACTGGAGGGGTGTTAGCAAGAAACGTCCTTTCTGCCTGCCTAGGTATAGGCAATATCTCAGGGGCAAAACAGACTCTCCACAGCTACTCAGCACTACCCGCCCAGAATACCAATGCGCCGCGAAGTGACCGTAGCGGAGCGATCAAGCGTGTGTCTGTCTGTCTGTCGGTCGGTCGGTTCTTTGCATTCTTTGTCGTGATGATTTCTCCTCTGAGCTCGCAAACAAGGGACAGGGGCCGATATCTGAGGTGCATGGTGACACTTGAAGTTGAAGGTGAGTGCAGAAGCCAAAACAACCCAAACAAGCGTGATAATGCTTCTCAATCAAATGGAATCATCCATCTTGGTACACAGGAGAAAGATTAGGCGTCCGCGCCCGAGTTAGCCGACGCAATGCAAGAGTTGTGATGGCCTCTCCTAGGCGATATGAGGAGACACCGGAAGCAAAGTGCCACAAAAGCTTTACTGGAAGAACTCCATAGAGGGGTACTCTGATACAGCAAGTTGAATGACTACTCACTGCTCCAGCACATCCTAAGCCACAGCTCTGCTCGGCGGCCCTCTCTTGGGCGTCCCCCCCTGTGTGTCCGTTTCAACCTTACTAAGCCCCGGGTGCCCCCTTCGAGCTCAAGCATTTCCTCGAACTTCCGGCGGCTTCCAATACCCTGGCTGCAACTCGAGATATCCGGGGTGTTCATTGGGAGCAAATGCATCGACGGCTTCATCCAACTACGAAGCAGGATTCAGTTAAGAATATCACCAATCCCCCTCCCTAATATTCCATTAGGCCTGTTCACGCGTCACAGAGGAGACAATTTCCTGCATCTTCACTGGCGGATTGCTCCCTTCCTGCATATTTGGAAGGTGCAACCAGGTGCCTGCCGATAAAAACAACTCTACCTCTCCTTCCCTCCCCGCCTTCATTTCTCCCCTCCCTTCCTTCCTTCCTTCCTTCCTTTCTTCTTCCACCACCCACCCTTCTCCCGTCAACATCATCAACTTCAATCAGGGGAGCAGCGTTGAGTTGTGACTCTGAGTTAGGTTGAATCCTTTTGTTGATCGCCTGCATAAGTAAGTCACTTCTTCTTCCTTTGTTGTTTCGGGATCCTGCAGCTTCGTCCTGCCTCTCGCCTTTCTCTCTTCTCACGTTTCTCTCGCGTTGCTCCTACCTCAGCTACCCTCTCGCTTGCTTTATGATCAGTCCTTTTCATTCTTCCATCCTTCTCGACGTCGGCTCTAGAGCCCACGCCCTTCTCGCCTTCTCTCCCACTTCCCTCCCCTCTTCAGGCACATTCTTCCCTCACCCACCAGAGCACCGAGCCTTAGCTACTAACACTCCCATCACAGTATCATTCTCTTAGCCTTCGCATCTTCGCTCGCATTCCGACGCGTCTTTAATCATGGCTGAAACTTTCTCCACCGGAGACCTCAAGGAGGCACTCCCCGAAGCGACCACCGCCGGGCCAGGCGAGGACAGCAAGTGGGAGAAGCCTGAAGCTATCGACTACACTGCCCTGTCCTCTGAGAACTACGACCAGCTCTGGGGCTCTCACGCTCGTACTTACGAGTGGAAGGATGAGTACGGTGATGTCGGCCCCAAGTACCCCGAGCTGGAGCTTGAGCTCTTTGGTGAACCATCCACTCGCCTCGAGCGAACCGGCCTCGACTTTTCTCGGTGAGTTTAAACCCATTGTTCGTGTTCATTTTTCTAACTGGAGCAGCATCGAGAGCATCGAAGTCACTCAGGAGGGTCCTGTGAAGATTCACCCCGTCCGCTCTTTTGCCGACGCCGGCCTTCATCCTGCCATGCTGGAGAACGTGATGCTTTGCGGCTATGATAGCCCTACCCCGATCCAAAAGTTCACGATCCCATCCATCTTGCAGGGTCATGATGTCATTGGCATTGCTCAGACTGGTTAGTTGGTTGTTTTTTGCTTCACTTTCATCTCCTGCTAACGTGGCATCAGGGTCCGGAAAGACTGCCGCGTACCTCATTCCCATCCTGAGCAAGCTCATGGGAAAGGCGAAGAAACTGGCCGCTCCTCGACCCAACCCGGCCGCTTTCCGTGAGGGAATGGATGAAGTCACTGCCGAGCCTCTGGTCCTCGTTGTTGTTCCCACTCGCGAGCTCGCTGTCCAAATTTTCAACGAAGCTCGAAAGTTCTGCTACCGGACTATGCTTCGACCCTGCGTCGTCTACGGCGGTGTTCCCGTCCGTTCCCAGATCAGTCTTCTGAGCAAGGGCTGCGATATTCTCATCGGAACTCCTGGTCGCCTTTGTGGCTTCATTGAACGTCCCCGAGTTCTCACTCTGCGCCGCCTCAAGCACTTGATCTTGGATGAGGCCGACGAGATGCTTGACCAGGACTGGGGTCAGGAGATTGAGAAGATCCTCACTGGAGGAGGTAAGAACTGTACTGTGCTCTCATGAGCCTCATGTGCTAACACCGTTCACAGAACAGGATGAGGGCAACGTGAAGTTTGGTCTGTTCTCCGCCACCTTTCCCAAGTCTGCCCGAGACCTCGCCAAGCAATACCTGGCCGCTTCTCACGTCCGATTCCGAGTTGGTCGTGCTGGCAGCACCACTGAGAACATCAAGCAGGTTATCATGAAGGCCGAGAGACACGAGAAGCGAGATCTCCTTCTTGGCCTTCTTTCTGAAATGGCTGGAATTCGCACCATCATTTTTGTCAACAGTCGCCAGGAGGCCGACAATCTTGATGACTTCTTGTTCAACATGAAGCTTCCTGTCACTTCCATCCACAGTGACCGCACTCAGCAGGAACGCGAGGCTGCCATGCGCTCGTTCCGTGCCGGAAATGCTCCCATCCTGATCGCCACTGGAGTCACGGCCCGCGGTATTGATGTTCAGAATGTCATGCATGTCATCAACTACGATCTTCCGTCCATGGACTATGGCGGGATTGAGGAGTACACTCACCGTATTGGTAAGCACCATCTACTACATCGTCTGAAATAAACTAACTCTTTCATCAGGTCGCACTGGCCGTATCGGGCACCGGGGTATCGCGACCTCGTTCTTCTCCGAGCGTGATGAGCCTCTCGCCAGCGTCCTCACCCGCACCCTTCTTGAGACCAACCAGGAGGTTCCCGATTTCCTGGAGCAATACGTTCCTGAGGGACAGGCCCGCGAGAATCTCAAGTTTGAGGCTGACTCGGACTTTGATCCCGAAGATGTTGGTGGCGCTGCTACCTTTGGTGACGACGCTGGGGCTGCTGGTGGTGACGCTTGGGGTGGCGACAACACTGAAGACTCGGTTCCGAACGGAGGTGATGCCTGGGGCGGCGGCGACGACGCCGGCAAGACCCAGGATGGAGGTGATGCTTGGGGCTCGACCCAGGCTGACCCCAGCCCGGGTTGGTAAATGCCACTCATGTGCTTGAAACCGACTTTGAGATGTTATGCAACTTCAAGTTTGGTTCACTAGCATTTGAAAAGGAGCTTTCCTGGCACCTAACTATTCCTACCATGAAGATTAGACAGCGAGCAGAGTATGATCCGATGTGGAGGTCGTTTTTAAGGCACGTCAACAGATAGGCTTGTAGAATCACAAATCACAAGGACAAACAATTCTCAGCGATTCAAGATGCACTCATGCTTGCTCATGCGAACTACTGACCTGCGTGCTGACCGTGTTTATGTCCATAACTGTCGACCCTAAAGGAGTGTCCAAATGACCTCGTAGTCTCGGTGACGGCTGTTGATGATGGATCGGCGAAGACTCGCGGGGGCTCGGAAGACGTCGCACCAGGAGAACCTCTTCGTTCAGCGTAGTAGTTGGCAAGGGGTGACGGTCATTATGTGGGATACTTGCCGTCACGAGCTACTTCGTTAGCTGTAACGAGGCATCGAGGCAGTGGTGGCGAGTGAACAAGCTTCATTTTGGTATTATTATTACTATTCCATTTTCCCGCTCCCCACTCCAGATGCCTACTTCTCTTAACAAACAACCCTAAGCAGACCTCCTCTTAAACATTGTCCACAATCCCTCCACCTTGCGGGTAAGGGAGCCGTAGCCGAGCTCGACGACTCCCTGAGTAAACTCCCAGCTCTCCTCCTGGTTGGCAATGGGGTACCGCACAGGCGGGGGGATAGAGGTGCGGATGCCGGCCCAGCCAAACCTGTCCTCGCAGACGGCCTTGATGTTGCACATGGCGCGCAGGCCCTCCTCGCCGGCGAAGCGTCCGTATCCGGAGCCGTCGACGCCGCCAAAGGGGAGCTGGACGGCGTAGAAGGCGGCAAAGTCGTTGACGGCGACCATGCCGGCACGGAGACCCTGGACGATGGGCTTGAGGCTGGGGTCACTCTCGGAACCGAAGACGGAGGCGCCGAGGTCGTAGCCGGTGTCGTTGGCAATGGCGAGGATGTCGGCGGGCGAGGAGGATTTGGCCTTCATGAGGGTGAGGATGGGAGCAAAACACTCGCGGTGGGCAATCTTCATTTCGGCGTCGACGTCGGCAATCAGAGTCGGCTGGAAGTAGTGGCCCTTGGGGAAATCGGGGTGCTGATATCGCTTGCCACCACAGACCAAGCGAGCACCCTCCTCAACGGCATCATCAATAAGCATCTCCAGACGAGGGAACGCCATCTCGGAGATCATGGCACCAACGTCTTCAAGCTGACCGATACGCAGAGACCTGACGCGGGGCTCGAGGAGGGCGAGGAGCTTTTCGTAGATGGCAGGGGGCGCAATGACACGCTCAATGCCGATGCAGTTCTGGCCAGCGGCTTGGAACGTTCCACGGAGGATGATTTCGACGATGCGGTCCAAGTCACGAGCTGCAGAGTCGAGGACGATGAAGGGGTCCTTGCCTCCGAGCTCGGCGAGGACCGGGGTCAGGCTCCTGGAGGCACTGGAGGCAACCATCTTGGCAACCTTGTGGGAGCCGATGAAGGTGATGTGGCTAATGGAAGGGTGAGAGGTCAGGTGGTCGGCAGTGGTAGGCCAGCAGAAGACGACCTGGACGAGCTTGGGATCGAAGCCGTTGACGACGAGGGCTCCACGGATGATGTTGGAGAAGTAGAGGCTGGACCAGACACAGTGCTCCGAGACCTTGACGATAATACCGTTGCCAGCAAAGATGGCGCTGATGATGGGGCCCATCATGTTGTGAAAGGGGTAGTTCCAGCTCACGAGGGCGGCAACTACACCGAGGGGCTCGTAGTGAACAGTATTGCGCTTGTATGACATGAGGAAGTTGGTCGGGCGGCGAGAGACCTTGAGAGCTTCCTCGCCGTGGTCGAGGGTCCATTGAATCTTCTCGAGGGTGACGAGAATCTCTCCAAGCTGGGCGTCAACCAGCGTCTTTCCGCTGTCGACGCAGGAGACTCTGCAGATTTCTTCGGCATTATCGAGGACGTGCTGCAAGAGCGAGCGCAAGACAGCCTTGCGCTGCTCGAAAGTGGTGTCCTTCCATGTCCTCTGAGCAGCCTCAGCGGCCTCGATGGCACGGTCGACGCCGTCCTTGGTCGTGGGGTTCGCGATTTGGAGAAACTCGCCGGTGGCGGGGGCATAGCAATTGATGGCTGTGGAACCGGGGATATATATGCTGGGCTTGTCGACGGTCTTCTTGGGTTCGGCTGACTCGAGCTGGGGGACCTGATATGCCAGGACTTTGGGGCGGAAAGTGGCGCGGGCGGCCTTGGTAGCGAGACGGGCGATGACGAAGGAGAAGACGACGGCGGTCACGGTGGCGGCAATGGAGAAGGTCTGTTGTCTAGAAGAGGAGATGAAACGGTCAGAAAGTCTGAGACTCAATTGGCAAGGTGAGGCAAGCTGGGGGCGTACGAGATGTCGTAGTTGGTGGCGGCGTATTCACTTGCGCGCTCCCACAAGGCGGCAAGTTTGGGCCCTTGGGGCTTCATTGCGTCGAAGAGAGATCCCATGTTTTCAATTGGGAGTGCAGAAGAGAAGTCTTGTCGCTGTCTGTCCTGAATGAGGAAGACGGGGACTCAACTCATGACAATTGATTGTTGGGGGTTGAGGAAGAAAAAGCAATCAGCATCGACCGTTGAAAGCTTGTACTCGGTACCTGGAGGAATTGCTGCAGGGCAGTCGCGAGTTGGAGCGGGGTGGGGCCGGCATTTCCCCTGGAACCTCTGAACGTCCGAGTCGTATTCGGACCTGCAAGTGAGCTGCATGCGAGAGGGAGGGGCCAAGGTACCTGGTACGTACCAGCAATAGAAGCACCGAGCATCGGCGGTCCCCGTCTTTTACCGCTCCCGTTACACCACGACGTTATCAATCTCGGTTCCCCTCACTCACTCACATCGACACCAGCAAAGAGACTTCATGAATTATGGTTTCTTCGTGTTGAGTTTCTATCTCGTCTCCAAAACGGAAAACAAAAAAAAGGGGACAAGCTATTATGATGCCGTATTTACAAGCAGACCCCCACGCATCCTTGCGCCCATCTCCCAGCTCGTCCTCGTCTTTCCCCCCTCAACGGTTGACTGACCGACTGACTCTAAAATGCGAAATGCCTAGATGAGGAAGAAAAAACCAATAAGAGATATAAGAAAAATGAAAAAGATAAAAAGTCACTGTCGCGCGTGGCCGAAGCAAGCAATCATACAAAGCCAAACCCGCCTTTTGCATTTCCCCTTTATAAACGCCCTGCGTGTAAAAAAAGACTTCCTCGAATCCGACTCGTCGGGGATCCAATCAACCAAATCACCCCCTCTTCCGTGTGTGTGCGTTCGTTGTATGTGAACGCCAAGAGCTTCTGAGCAGCTCCCTCGAGTTCGGTGGAGAAGCCACTCATAGATCGCTCGTGCAGATCGTAAGTGCATCAATGGCCTCGTGACAAGGCTCGGGATATCAAAGAAACAAAAAGGAAATAGACGGCTCGAGAAAGCGTGGTCCGACCGTCCGAGGGTAATGTACAAGGAGCGTCTGTGTTCGGTGTGTCGTCGAGCGCCTACACATTGGCACTCTTGGATAGTGATAGTCCGCGTAACCGTGGGAACCGCACTGATGAGGATTGACTCGACTCGATCCTTGACAGGCGAGCCGCCGACGTGAAGTCGCTGCTGGCCTCGTAACTGGCTCGAACTCGATCCATCGACGCCCTCATACGGTCGTACGACGGTCGAGCACGGTCGATTGACGGTCGCGGCTGAGCGCCGCCGCCGCTGCTGCCCAGGTCCATGGACATTCGAGGACCCGTGTAGTTTGTCGAATCGCTGCCATTTTGGCTGTGCTGGTTGTATGTTGTCGTCCGCGTCGCCGTCGATGGCGGATAAATAGGCCGCAAGTCCTCGTCGACGCTCCCGTAGTTGGCGTGCTTGATCATCTTCTTCGACTTGGAGCTGTTGGATGACTTGGACTTGTTGCTTCTCGAATCCGCCATGGTGGCATCGTCGGCCTCGTCCGTCGGCGAGAGGTGTGAAAACTTGCCCATTCGCTCCTGTTCTCGAATGATATCGACGTCGTACGGCCAATACACCTTCTGCAATGCCTTGATGGCGAAGCGGGGGAACAGGCAGATGACGGGCACGATGAAGAAAATCGCCCAGAAAGTCGCTTCTCGGTACACTTGGCTGGCGGCCCCATAGAAGAATTCAGACGAAGTGAAAGACGTGTAGATGCCGGTCCAGAAGAAGATGAATACATCGCTGATGACGACAATCAGGAGCATCAACCAATCCCATCGGTACGTGTTGATGAGGATGTACATGTTGATCGTGATGACGGCCGGGTGGGCAATGTAGGCTCCGAATCGAACCCGGTCTTCAATATTGAGACCATCCATGGAGACAAAGGTGCCGTCCTTGAAGAGAAGGTAGGGAATGAAGAAGACCATGACGGACTGATAGATACCATCAGCCATGTAAAGCCTGTTTTCGCGTTAGCGTTGGACCATCTCAACTTGCCTCGTCTCCGAAACTTACCAAAACTTGGTCTGTGTCCACTCAAGACGCTCAATGCCTCGGCGATAGAGCTGTGGCACAGCCAAGGAGACCTTGTCTGACACATCCTGATCGAGGACACCCATGATACCGACAGGCACCGAGGTGAAGAACAGGTTGAACATCAGGATGTAAGTGTAGTCGAAAAGATACGTCATGTCGAAGTCGGTAAAAATCTCAAACCAAAAGATGGCAAA
This sequence comes from Thelonectria blattea, assembly GCA_024115155.1. Taxonomy (NCBI): domain Eukaryota; kingdom Fungi; phylum Ascomycota; class Sordariomycetes; order Hypocreales; family Nectriaceae; genus Thelonectria; species Thelonectria blattea. The sequence goes on from JAMQMW010001876.1 coordinate 13,336, forward strand.
GGTCCAGACCATGTTCTTGTAGAAGAAGTTGCTTATGCTTTCAGCCAGGCGGCGGTAAGACCATCGGCCATGTACCAGCACCAGTCTCTGGAGGAATCGGAACTGGGCGATGGCATAGTCGGAGGACATGGCGGCTTGTCGACCTTCGACACCAGCAATACCCACGCCGACATCGGCTTCCTGGATCATGGCAACGTCGTTGGCGCCGTCGCCAATGGAGAGCGTCATGACGTCGAGACCGTTCTTCACCATGGCAACAACAGCCGCCTTCTGTGCGGGACTAACACGGCAGCAGAGAACAGACTTGCACTGTTTGCAAAGCAGAAGGAACTTTTGCTTCAAACGATCGTTCAGAACCCATCTCAGGGTAAAGCCGTCAATGACCAAGCCATGAGTTGGTGCAGGCGCTTCGTGGCTCTTCTTGGCCTGGGCGAGCTCTTCGTCGCTGCCAGTAATGCCAAATGCCTTCATGTTTTCGACGAGCAGCTTCTCGGCCATGTCGAGGAAGGTGTCGTCGTCCGTTTCGCCAGTCTCGTCTTCGTCAACCTTGAGGTGGATGAGCTCCATGTCGTTGTTGAGCAAGTTGCACGAGAAACCGATGTTGATGGCCGTCTCGACCTTGTCGCCGGTGAGAACCCAGAGTTTGATACCAGCATCACCAAGCAGCGCAATGGTGTCAGGTACGCCATCCTGGAGACGATCTTCAATAGCGGTCCCGCCCAGGAGGAATAGATCCTGCTCGATCAGTTCGGCAACGGCTTCGAGCTTGTCCTCTCGGTCCTCCAAGGCAGTCGCTGCAACGTCGTGTTCCTTCTTCCATGCCTTGTATTCGTCCTCGGTCAATTCCTTGTGGGCGATGCAGAGGGTTCGCAGTCCTTCACGAGCAAACATTTCCAAGTGGTCGGCCGTGTCTTTCCTGAGCTCCTTCTGCTCACCCTTCCTCAGACGAGAATAGATGACACTGTCGGCGCCTTTGCAGAAGAGCACAATGTGACCGTCAGGCATGCGAACGATGGAGCTCATTCGCTTGCGGGTGGAGTTGAACTCGATCGTGTTCAGAATCTGGTAATGACGCTCCTCGCCGAGCACATTGAGGTTGATGCCATCGTTGGACTGGCTGATGACGGTAAAGCCCATATCACGGGCAGTGGCAACGAGGGCTTCCTCATCGGGAGACTGCGCCTTGAACAACATCTTAGGTTGATCGCCAGGCACCTCCTCCGCAATCACCGTATGGCAAAGCGCCAGGGCGAGCATGAAGTATTCGTTGGCAGCTTGTTGCTCAGGACCATGCTCGCCAGCCAAGTCGGTCACGAAGTCGGGAGCGATAAAGGTGACGGCATCATCGTGGAGGTACGGGTTATTGTGAAGCTTTCGGAGGCTCTCCAGAGCTCGGAGCTTGGCATTAGCAATCTCGCCTCGAATTCTCTCCGCCTCCTTCTCGACGTCGATGCCCAGTCGCTTCTGCATTCCAGCCTGCGCCTCTGTGTATGCCTCTCCGTAGGGTTGTCCGTTGATGCTGGCCTTCTTGAATTCCATGACGTTTTGGGTCAGTGTGCCCGTCTTGTCGGAGAAGATGTACTCGATCTGGCCGACATCGTCGGAAATATTCCACGACTTGGGAATGCAAGGTTGGTCGATCTTTTCGTAGTACATCTCGACATCGCTGTAGATGAAGACGGCCTGGAGGGTCCTGACGATTTCGAGGGTGATATAGAGAGAAATGGGGATCAAGTTCTGGAACAAGATGATAGCCGCCCAGAAGGTGATAAAACCGCTCATGGCTGGGGTACCACCAATGGAGCCAAATTCGAAGAAGGCGAGGGAAGCATCTGTCTTACCCCATGCCACACCGTTGACGATGGCGGAGAGAAGACACATGATAAGAAGAATTCCAAAGTTGCAAACGACATTCCAGTTCATCTCGCGAGCGATTCGGGCACGCTTGCTGGGGGTGATACCAGCATTCATCATGATCTTGGTGTCGTGACCGGTGAAGACAACAACACCGAGAACCCATTCGGTGTTTCGCAGATTGCAGCCTCGCAAAAGCATGTTGTCGATGGTGATGGGCTCGCTCAGCTCGGCGGGGTCGTCATCGGGGAATCCAGGAACCGTTTGTCGCCATTTGATAGCGCCGTTGTACTTGTAGAGGTTGGGATGAGGTCCTTCGCTTTCAATGACAAATTCGGAGCGCTCGCAATCCCGCGCGTGTCTGATAGAGCGACCACATCGGAGAGCCTGACGGACTTTGAGGTTGGTTTCGCCATCCAAGTTCTTCGTCTCGACATAGCAAGCACCGTCGGGGTCAGATGTCGCCAGGATGATAATATCGGCAGGGAGTTCGTCATCGTTGTAAATGCGCACGAAATCTCCCACCACAATGCTCTTCCAAGCATCCTTTTGGAACCTGGCGCCTTCTGCGCGGTTGTGGTATTGAATGACGTTGTGCTTCATGTCGGCAATGGCGGCGGCACGCTTGGCGTCGTCTCCGCTGGGTTCGGGGAGCTGGATCTGGACATGAGGTTGGAGCGATGGGGAGGGAACCGGAGTCATCTGGATATCGTCTCGGGCGGACATGAAGGATTGACGAGGGCCAAAGGGCGAGGCCATGGAGTTTCGCATGGATTGTCGGGTGCGGTACGTCTCGACTGAGGCTCGGACAGGATCTTCCTCAGCGTTGGCCTCGGCCTTGCGCCTCACGCGCTCTTCCTTGGCCTTCTTGGACCACAGAGCCATAGTTGCACGCCAGATGGAGCCAAAGAAGGCCGAGTTGGCCTTCTTGAACTGACGCCATAGGGACACGTCTCCCTCGAGGACGTTGACATTGGTCCAGTTTCGAAGTCGGTGAACGGGAGCGTTGTTGAGTTCGATATCGAGAATTGTTCTCCTATAGTCTTCGATAGCGTCCTTAATCGCAGTGACGGCAATGATAAAGATCAGAGGCACGGCGTTGAGGCCCGGGTTCGTGCCACCAAAGATTGGGAAAATCTATTATGACGTTAAGACTCCTCGCACTGGCAACGTTGACATCAAACGGCTACTCACGACTAGAATCACCAAGAACAGGAAGAAGATGTTGGCGACGTTGTGGAATTGAAACCACAAGTTCTTGGGAACGAAGGATATAGGCGTGTACTTTGCGGTTCGGATCTTATTTCGGGGAAAGGACTGGGCGGGGTGGCCGTCCTCGTCGACCAGACTGTCCGGCAGGGGCTGGTTGAAGAAGAGAAAGCGAGTTTCGGACGCATCTTCGTCTTGGTCGTTCTGATCTTGGTTGCCAGAGGCCTCGATCGGGGGCTCACCGTCGTCAGCGGGCGGGTCGGAACCTTCGGGAGGTGGATTCTTTTCGTTGGAGTTTGTCGACTTGTGCACGCGGTTCAGGAGGGAATGGCGTTTGTTGCCGCTGCTCTTGATGGTCATCTTCCTGGTGGCCCATCGCGCACGTTGGGTTTGATTGGGAGTATTCGGATCGAGGCCACCGTCCGTGGTGTTTGTGGTTGTCATGGTGGTGAAGTCGCGGGCAAGCGCCCGATCGGCCCCTCGACGCCAGCCAGATTGGGAGAGTCGCAGCGGAGCAGGGTCAAGCGGGAAGTCGTCACGACGGGAGCGTGCAGGAAGAGGTTGCAATTGGGTCGGCGCCCGTTTGTCGTCGGGATCGAAGTCGGCGACGTGGACGACGAGATCGCAGTCGTCGGGAGAGGGTGGTGGAAGGATCGATTCGTGGGGGGGAAGGGAGGATGAGATGGCAGTTTCAAAGACGGAGATGAGAAGAGTAGGGGAGTTGTTGTGTAAGCAGCAGACGGGGCAGGAGAGAAAAAAGCTACGGTGGACTTTGGGCCCTTTGGGAGAGGCACTCCACCGGGGCTACGGGGGTCTTACGGGGGGGGAGCGAGGTGGAGGAGAGAGGGAGACCGAGAGGGAGAGAAAGATGCCCGGGAGACTTTTGGTGAAGCTGGGAACTTGAAGAAGCCGCTGGGCTGGGGCCCTGGGGGTGCGCCTCAAGCGGGACGCCGGGGACCCGTTCAAAACGACAGCTTCTGGGAACGACTTGTGAAAGGCCTGGGAAAGGCTGGGCAAGGGAAATGGCAGTGGGGAGAAGCGATGAGGGTGGGAGTGGGTAAGGGCGTCAGGGTGTGCGAGAAGTAGAGACGGTCGGTGGGTAATCAAAATGGGATGCTGCACGGCGTGGGGCACCATCCATCTTCTGCCAAAATGCGTGGGTTGGCCAGTTTGACGGATCAAGAGGTGCACAGTACATACAGTATCCACGGCGCAGCCTGCATCTGCATCAGTGATCAGCCTTGAAGGCTTGAATCAAAATCCTGTTGCAGCAGCAGTCTCGTCCGAACCCACGATTACCTACCTATCCAATCCATACATACTGTGTCCCATCTGCTTTGGGCTCAGAAGAACCGGTGGGTGTGGCGGCGGCGGCGGCAACGGCGAAGTTCGGGTGGCAGAACGATGCGAGCAGAATCCGACCAGAAGATTTTTGAGTCCCGGGCCATCCGGCGGCGATGCGATTCTGACTTGACATGACAAACCGTCTGGTAGAATAGATGGAGCCCTGGTGCCCCGGAGCGGACGGAGCCCGGAGGTAACGGCTAGACGATGCAGCCAGCTATCGCGACGCACTGCACAGATGCAGAACATTCACCAGCCGTCAGCCAAGTCCTGCATTCTTACGCCCGGTAGCTCCTTGGTAAGCATGTATGTATGCATCCGCGACCGCCCCATCCCGTGTTGCAGAAGAGAGAATTCCATCCCGCTCCGCATCGCCCTTCCGCCGCCTCCTCCCACAACACTCTACCTAATTACCGCTCGTCGAAAGGTCTGTGATTAGAGTTGACGGTTGACGACCGTTGCGGTCAGAAAACGTATTGCCCCCAAAGGCTGGACCGTTTCTGGAGAGGCAACATTGCGGTGAGATATCAGATCTCGAAGATGTGCGCTACGAACTGAGAGTAGGTACCCAAGTCCCAAACTTAATAAGTGACGGACGAGCCTCATCTGTCAGCTTCAATTCGTTGCACGCGCCAATCCAAAGTACCTGTACCTTGGAAAGGCGGGTCGGGTGTATCGAAAACCGGCGACTGCCCTGCCTTCCATCCTTCCTTCCTTCTGGGCTTCCTTCTCACAACTGGAAGGTACTGAAATAATTAGGGAGGCTGGCGGAATTATCAAACTCCAGCAATGCTCTTCATTTCTATTTATCGCCATCTTGAGCCGTGTTGGCATTTGAACTCTCGCGCCCTTGTTTGCTTGCAGAGCCCCCCTATGACGTTGCTGAAGGATACCATTCAAGCGAACGCGCGCCACGTCTGCTCAACTCGCAAGAACTGAGGGTCTGCACACGATTGCGTACCTCACCCTATTTCAATTGCTCGTCCACCCCGCCTCTCTCTTGTCTCGGCGCTGGTGACAGAGCAAGGTCAGTGTTTGTGACCATCGTCAGAAATACAGTAATTACGAAGTACACGTACGACGACAGGCCCGCACACCACCACACACCGTCGACTCTCGCTGGTACTCCCTACTCCGTACGGATACCCCGTTCAACCTCGCACACTCTTCCTCGGCCCGCTCTCATTCTCGCACTTTGATGCCACCACCTTCATCATGCGCTTGCCGATCTGAAGCAGCGCAGTCAGCACAGCCGACAAATCCGCGAATAGAAGGCTTGGACGTTGACTGAAGATGAGCCGGTGCGTCGGCCGCAGCGTCGTCCGCAGTCCAGCAACCAATTGTGCATAACTTGCGACAACTGGTTCCCAAAATACTCACTGTTATTATTAACGTTATCCGTACAAATCACGAATCCTCCCGCGTATCAGAGGCGGCACTGGCTTGATCATGTAAGCCAAGCGCCTGTCGCTGTCGACGATTTTAGCGGCCTTGTTGCTGACAGACACTGCCCGTTGACGTGAATTTGCACCGGGCCGCGTTGGTCTTCCGGCCTGTGTGGGCTTTTAGATGAGACTGCTCAACCCAAGGATTCCACTGGCCTGGCGGAGAACGGCCCTCGAAGTTGATGCAGCCCCGAGTCTCTCTGACGATGACGAGGACAGGGGACCTTGCTGTCAGCTGCAATCAGTTAGCCACGCTGATGTTTTTTGCTCGGGCTCATCATCCCTGAAGGCAACACCTGAATCCCGCTCACAGGCCAGGCGAGGGCGCAGGAGCTGCATCAGAAATTATCCCACGCATCCTTCCACGTTCCAACCCATCCCAGGTTACTCCATAGGGCCTTGGTCTGCAACACTGCTGCCAAATTTCTTAACGCTTCCAGCGCCAGGGCTGAAACCATCAATTTCCCGAGCGTCTATCCGTATGGATACGACAGGCAAAGGCACAGACAGAGCCGGCCTTTTGGTTCAAACTGCTGCCTTTCGAGTTACAGGGTCTTTGCTAATTATTAGGTCGTCTCTGTCGAGGGCATATATTCGTACCTACACGACGGACACGGGACCGTTGATGAGGGGTTCCGTTGACATTTCGGGCTGTTGTCTTTGGCTTCGTCGGCCCAGATCTCCGCCCGTCTCGTCCGAAGTGATGAACGATCCATCCCGCAATCAGCCCCACGATGCCTGGTTGCAAAATGTTGATGGATGGTTACTTTTCAAATTGAAGACACGCTACACGAGGCCAGGGAACTAACCGATAGGTACGAGAGACGGATAGACTGTCCTCATCGGCGTCGGAGGCGAGGATGATGCGCGAGCCCGACAAGGCGCACCAGCAACAACTTCTTCCACGGACTATAATTGCCCTCTCGGTCCCTTTCGGATCCCGACTTCTCACCCTCCTACTAGTTGTGCAACTTCCCTCCTGAGCCACCGCACTCGTCCGTCGGGGCCGCGGACTCAGCGGCCACAAGGCCTTACGCCCGGCATCGTCGGGCTCTCGGGTCCTAATCACGAGCGAACAAGCCCATCCTTTTGGGGCAGTTGCAGCTCGAAATCAATGAAAGCAGATTGCCAGAAGTAGCAGCGGGGCCAGCTCTCCCGTCCGGCAGCACTGTTCTCGCGGCCTCGCCGTGGCTAGTCGCCCATCACTCTTCGGAGGCTAGCTCCGCATGGCTTCCGTTAACAAGCATTCCCCCATCCGCGTTTTTCACCACACGGTGAGGGTTTCTTCAAGGGTCTCCTTCTGGACTAATTGAGCAACGTCCATGGAGAAGAAACGGGGCGTTCCGCAGGTTCTGTTGGCATTCTTCCAGCGCCACACTTCGTTTTCCTTTGGAGGGGCACATGGAAGAAAGCGGGCACTATCGGTACCTATCATGACCACGTCAAGCTCTGCCGACCACTGGTTGTCGTCATGATGCAACCATGGTTCGGTGCATAGCGAGAGCACGGCCCTGGGTACGAACATCGGACCAAGATGGCTTCATCCAATCCCATCGCTGCCTGGCCAGCCCTCTGTTCGTTCGTTTCTGCTGCCTCCCTCCAGCTTCAGCTCCGCGCAACCCCGGCCAGGGGTCCCTTGGCGCGCAGGTCCAAATTTCCAGGAACCTGGCGGGCGTGGAGATGGTTTGCGAACCAAGGGCACCCAAAAAGCAACGAAACGCTGAGCTACAGCCTACGTAATCCGCCAGCTCTCGAAATGCCCGCCGGATTAGAGCAATGAGCACTCTCAGGGGAGCTTTTCGCACCTGCCCCATCCACGGCCGACGGTGAGCGTCGTATGGGAATCCATGCCGCTAGTAAGCATCTAAGCCTCACTGCAGATTCCCATGGGTCTCGCTTTCGCGTGCCTGGAGAGTCGAGACTGGAGGAAACAAAAGGCGAGATACGATGCAAAACGAGATACGTCCAAGACTCGATGAAATTGTCACGGATGGCAAGACCAAGGGCCAAGAGACAAGTGTCGACACGAGGGTCGCCTGAACTGGCCGGAGGCATCTTGAATCGCAGCTCCCTTCACGAGGGAGAGAGCCTGGGCTCATCATCATCACATTCCACAAACATGTCTCCCTTGGGACATTCCTACATGGAATAACTTGGCGAACGCTCCCTTTGTGACAAAAGATGACTTATACTCTCGGCTGAAAAGATTTGCGGCACAACTCGTCCAATGTGGACGGAAGGAATGAATCGATCGGACACTGTGAAACCGGTCCCTGAAGATCATTCGTGCAACTCTCACCAAGACGTCGCGCCAACGACGCGAACCCCTTTTGATACGCGAGCCTCGAAGCAAGGGCTTCTGTTTTGGGCAGGCCATTGAAAGCGCCCCCTGGCCCAAGATGCACCGTGCAGACGCCTCGTCTCGGCTCACCGCAGTCCAACAAGGGCGGGCGAGAGAGCTGAGTTGAAGCTTAATGGAGAACTAGGGAAAGAACTACAGGACGAGGGGGGAGGCGGTAAAGGCTGGGCTGCCACGTAACGCATACATGTCCGCTAGAGAAGTGATTTTGAGCACAAGGCTCGTGGAAACGGACATGGCTCTCGGGGACAAATCGCATACGAAGGGATACGAAGGGGAACAGGCACAAAAGGGATGAAAGGGGGTCGCATAACAACTCCTTTAAAATTGTCTCCGTCCAGCCCGGCTTGGCAGCTCGTGAAGGAGCGCCACAAGAAACCTGCTGCGCCTCCCCGTTGAGTGCCTGAGTAAGCGCGCGGGCCAGACGAGGCGAGCCGTGAGCCACATGGCCAGATTTTTTATTCTTTCTTTTGTTGGTTTGCGCCACACCCTAACATTGAGTTCAGAGTACCCTTGTGGCTTGACTCGGATTCGCGACGCGACCCTTTGTCGTCATTCCAAGAAAAGGTTCCGTGGCGCCAGTCAAACACGGTGGTTGACTCGTGGTGCGGATCCACGCTCGACGCTCCCCCTCGCATTCTTCGCATAGCCTTGTGTTACCGACGCTCGCCCAGACAGAGCAAGCAGGCCGCTTCCCAAGTCCCTGGTGCGCTGTGAGTTCCTGCATCTTGCCGTCTCTAGCGCAGGCAGACCGCCGCCGCAGCGACGAATCATGTCTCAAAGGAGCAAAAATGGCAATATCACGAGCTTCTTCAAGCCCATGCCCAAGATGAAAAATGTCGACCTCGAGCCGACACCCCGAACATCAGAGGAGACGTCGAGCAATCCGCCGTCGCCGTCTCCGTCTCCGCAACCTCCGTCGTCATCTCCGTTGAGCGATCCGGGCCCCTCTTCGCCGGCCAAGATTCGTGCGCCGCCTACCCGGGACCTGGAGATCCCTGCCTCGGATGACGACGATGACTTCGGATCTGAGTCGGATGCGTCGCTCGAGGATCTGACTGCCATCCTGAGTCGCGGCCGGCCTGTTATGCCGAATGATTCTCCGGTAAAGAAACTCTTTGTCACCCCAAGGGGTAGGCGATCTGCCGCCAACTTTCACTCATCGCCTTTGGCCTTTTTGCCGAAACGCAAGTTCGACTTCAAGGCGCTCGCGAGAGATGCGAAAAAAGATGACGCCACCAAGCAAAGCTCGACCAACGCCAAGGCTGTGTCCGACGATGGTTCGACCTCGGAGAGTGAATCTCATAATCGGGATGGCATCGCAAAGGTCGAGGGTCCCAATGCGCACAAAGTCATGCGAGCGGTTCAGAGATCGGAGGGAGGCCAGGCAACACTTCGCTACTGCTTCTTCAAAGATGACTTCAAACCACCACCCTCAAAACCTCATCCGAAACGGCTTCAAGGCCTCTGGAGGACGCTATCCCAAGCAAATAAGAAGACTCGGCAAACGCACTTCGAGCATGGAATACCGACCGCGATCTTAAGAAGACAGAAGAAGCTGCCCGACGAACTATTCGAGTGGGTTCTGGACGAGCTCTGCGTGAATAATTCAATTATCTTCCGCAACGAATGTGCCATCCTCATCACTCGCTGCCCCGAACAGATCGAGAGGCTCGTGACACCGCAACGTCTCAAGGAGCTGTTCTCGCGGCTGGGGGTCTCGGCCAACCTCGAGGATAAGGAGGCCGAGCTGCTAGTGGCACGACTCGACGTAGAGCCCTATGAAGGCCGTGTCTGGGGCTGTGTTGAATCCTTCCTCTCCCTATTGGAAACGCTCGCGGTGTACATGGCACTGCCGGCCGTCGTGTACGCCTGCCACGCGCTGATGCGCATGTCACTGGACACAATCCTCTACCACAGCATCGAACTTTTCAAGGTGTTCCAGGACGCCATCCAAGTGCTCCTGCACGCCGTCCCAGGGCCAAACTGGGCGGACATTGTGAGTGGCTGTGTGACACAGCATGATGGAACCGTTTTTCGCTAACTGGGTAACAGTGTTATGCGACATGCTCAATAATTCACAAGTCTGTTAAACCCCAGAGCATTAGGGCCTACGCGGTCGCCTGTCTGCCGCCACATCACATCGAAGCGAGCGATCTGAGGCGGCGTCTTGCCCTGACGTTTCTGTTCGACGACCCGGAACTCTCACACAAGCACCCAGACACGGTCGTCACGGTGCAGAAGTTCATCGACCGGCTCAACAAGGACGACTTCTCCCTGTCGCCGGACACCGACTTCGCCGAGCTCGAAGCCAACATCCTGTTCCTCAACACGGCCATTGACGACGGCTGCTTCGTCAAGACGGACGACCCGGAGGACGAGAAGCGCTTCAACGAGGGCATCGACGAGCTGGCGAGGCAGCTAAGGGAGATTTGGAAGGAGATCAACGACTCGGGCATGAAGCTGTCCCGGACGGAGCTGAAGAGCACTATAGATCTCGTTCGCCAACGATTACTATATTCGGTGCGGACGAAAAAGAAGGCCAAGCCGAGCATATTTGATACCCACAAGAAGAGGGCGAGGTCCATCGCGAAACAGCGAGAGCAGATGGCCAACTTCTTGAGCTTGGTGAAGGAGGAGAAGTTTGTGGACGCCAAGGAGACCCCTGAAGAGATAGAAGAGCTGAAGCGGTCACAAGGCGAGTTGTAAAGGGTCGCCTGCGTCTAGCACCTTATATTACTCGATAGGATTATACTGGGACTGGGTTCGTCGACGGAACGAATGCTACATACTCGAGTCAAGGCCAGGAGTAACGGTTGCAATGGTGGGAAGCACAAGCGCAATACGTGAGATCTTGGGAGTTTAATGACTAGAAGACGGGCCAGTTCCAGAAACCAGATAATAAAACAAAAACCGTTATGATAGCCTCTAAGCTACAAAGCATGGACTGATTGGCAACAACTCGAGCCGATAATCAAGAAATGCCCCCTCCAGTCGTGCAGTTCTGGGTGTTAGGTAGGTGAGCTCGTGATACCGTAGGACAATGGGCGATTTAGTCAAAGAACTTGCGGTTGGGGTTCTTCCCAAACAGGGCCTGGCGCACGGCGGGGGCGGCGGAATCCTCCAGGAGCTTCAACCGGGCCTCGAAGGTGTTGTCGATTTCAATCTTGCCCTTGCCGCCGATGATGACGACACCGCCAGCGCTGCGAATGTTAGCCACAAAACATATAGGTGTCTCTCTTTGAGCACGCACCTTCCCTCAGGTAGAGGATCGTTCTCCGCAACCGTTGCCGTGACGTCCTTGCCAATCTGCTTCTTGTATTCCTTGGACGCCTCCTCGATGGCCTTCTTCACCAGGTCGGTGTCCTTCTTCCTTGATCGGATCTGGAGATGGTTCTCGTTGAGGGCGTAGAAACCCTCGAGGATGAGACCCGCCAGGGCCTTCTGGTGCTTCGCCTTATCCTTGGTGCCCTCGGCGAGCTTCTTCTGGGCCTCCTCGAATATGCTGTCGAGCAGCTCCTGTCGGGCGCCCAGGACCTTGAGCCGGGTCTTGTTGGCGACGGTCGAGCGCGTAATCTGCTGGGACATGGTGGCCTGCTTGAACTTCTTCTCGTATTGGCTGTCGATGGCGTCGGTCTCCTGGCGGACCAGCTTGGACTTTTCGATCTCGAACTCTTCGTTGGCCTTGATCTGGATCTCGCGGCCCTTCTCCATGGCTTCCTGCTTGATGAAGGCAGTCATCTTGCGGAGCTCATTGTCGACCTAAGGGAACGTTGGCAAGACGCCCGTCAGCGGCATGTTCGGGGTTGCGAAGACGGGCCAGGCAGTCGCTGATGGCGGCGCCAATGTTTGGGGGTTGACGTACCTGCTGGTCGGACAATGCGTGTTGCGACATAATGGCGGACTAGGGGGCCGAGGGATCTATGGGAGAAACCAAAAAAAAGGAGCGCGGAAAGCAAAGGAAGAGGTCGCGAAAGATTGACGATGGCCGCGTTTGAGAATGACGAAGGGATGAGGGACGTAAGAAGCAAGCCGGTTGCGGGTGGAGTACAGGAGCTGTGACGCCAGGGCCAACTTGGAAGCTGTCGACACTGACGGAGGAACGAGTTCGCTTGGAAACAGCTAGGGATGCGACAAGCCACAGCGCCACACATCTTTCCAAGTTGCGCCCCGCTTGGGTGAGATTTGACCACTCACCTGTCACAGCTATCCATCACATGACCTCATGTGATTGCTCAGCCACACTTTGCCAGGCGAGCTACGACAGCTTGGGAGTGGCGGCCCTCGAGCAGCATCTCGTGTTACATGCACGGCTCAAGTTGAACTATATGACACTGCGACAAACATCCATTACTCCAGCGAATCCAGGTATAATTGCGTACCCCAAAGCTCCCGCCCCATCTCCAATTAGGCTCTCCCTCTGGTTGGGTGCCGACGCCCTTCGTTTCCAAGGCGCCAGCCCGTCATAGCTCCATCCGGCGATCCTACGGTCAAGGCGCCCGTCAGCTCGAACTCGTTGAGCCGCCGTCCTCGAACCCTGACGTCAACTCAACAAATCACAACACCACCTGGCATCTAGGCGCTCGCGACACCGAAAAGAGCCTCGAAGACGATACCCGATTCCCATGCGACGCGGCTAGCGACTCTGCCTTCCATCCCACCCGCTGCCAGATGATCAAGGACCTGGCGCAGGCGCAATGGGGTTGCTCGGCGGCATCTCCTCGGGCGGCACCATAGCTGTATGTCGGATGGACCGTCCGTGTCGCTTCACCCCCGAGCGTGTTTGGCTAACAGAGTGCCGTGGTAGCTGGGGATTCTTGTCGGGTTGCTGTCGACCAGCGTGCAGAGCCTCGGCCTGACCTTGCAACGAAAATCGCACATTCTCGAAGACGAAAAAGGCCCTCACGATGTTCGCCGACCCCCGTACCGAAGGAGGAGATGGCAGATTGGCATGGGAATGTTCATCGTGGCCAACCTCCTCGGGAGCACCGTCCAAATCTCGACGCTGCCCCTCCCCGTCCTCTCGACCCTCCAGGCAGCAGGATTGGTCTTCAACTCCATCTGCGCGTCCCTCATCCTACACGAACCGTTTACACGCTGGTCGCTCTCGGGAACGCTGCTGGTGACGGCCGGCGCCGTGCTGATTGCCATCTTTGGGGCTATTCCCTCACCGGCGCACGACCTCAACGAACTGCTGGAGCTGTTGGGGCGGAAACCGTTTGTGGCATGGATGATCCTGCAGGCGCTGTTCGTAATCGCACTCGCATTGGCGACGGACATTGTCAACAGCGTATCCAGTCTTTCCCACGACAGCAGATTCCGTCTCATTCGCGGGATTAACTATGGCGTTATTAGCGGAGACCTATCGGCCCACGCTCTCCTCTTTGCCAAATCCTCGGTCGAGCTGGTTATCAAGTCGATTGGAGGGCGAAACCAGTTTGTGCATTGGCAGTCTTGGGCCATTGTCATGACGCTCGTCGTTCTCGCCTTGTGCCAGCTGTACTATTTGCATCGAGGTCTCAAGCTGGTGTCGACCTCGGTCCTCTATCCCCTTGTGTTTTGCGTCTACAACATCATTGCCATTCTCGACGGCTTGATATACTTTAACCAAACGAATTTAATTTCTGCACTGCGGGGGAGTCTCATCGCGTTGGGAACCGTTATCCTACTATCAGGTGTGCTTGCGCTCTCATGGCGACTGAGCGACGAGCAACACACGCCCGGAGTCGGGCAGTCGACGCTGGCGCCTGGCTTGGGCCTCGTCGAGGACACGGAGGGCGAAGAAGAGTCGCTGTTGGGTTCCGACCAGGCGACCGCGGTTGATCTACCATCTACTTACCAAACGTTCCCGCCGGTGCATGGCGAGGCCGCGATGACGCCGTCGCGTAGGAAGACGTCTCGTTGGGCCGAGCGTGCCGAGATCTGGGGCGAACTGGAAGACCGCGATGAAGCTACATCTCCCGGAAACAGAAGGCGTTCTAGCACGATGCCTGGATTTAACGAGTCGTCGCCACTACTTCAAAGAAAACCCACGCCTGGTGAGGATGGAGGGCCAAGCACCGAGGCATCCCCGCGGAAATTTACCAGACGGCGAAGGAAGAGTACCGGATTCCCGGGGCTCGTGGCTCGAAGGAACCTCCGGCCTCGAGGATCCACGGCATCGGACACGCTGAGCAACCTGTTTGCGCTGGGATGGTGGCGGAATAGGGGCAGGCAAACGTCCCACGGCAGTTTGGGGGCGGGCGACGGCTCTGCGAGGGCTCACGACGACGGCGGCGAGTCTTCAAGTCGAGCTGGCCGAGTGGGTGATTCGGCTGTATAGTACATGACAAGGGAGTGAGGCGATGAAGGCGTTTATAGAGCACAGTGTATTGGGATAGCTTGCGACCCCTTGGCGAGAGTTTCTACACGGCTCGTTTCTTGTGTTTTCTAGGGTTTCATTTCAGATTGTTGTTTGTTGCGGACTTGAGCGTTTGGTTTGTATGACTTTTGGTCAGATAGAAAAGAAAACGATACCACGGGAGTTGGAGTGGCAGCTATTTCTCTTTGAGTACAAGAGTGTCTTGTGTAGGAACCAATCTGTGCTACGGTTGGGCTACGATGGATGGTTTGCAGAGCAACAATACCACACTAACAAGGAGAACAAACGCCTCCAGCCACATGAATAGCTAACAGGATTCCAATAGCCGCACATGGATGATATCCATTGTCAACGGGACAGATGCCCCCCGTCACAGCATTTACCCTAGATCTCCGCATTAATCCCAACCAAGGTCTCACAACCAACGCCTGCATCGGCGATGCGTAAGCACTTATCTTTCCGGCCCCCAAAGTGCCCGCAGGGTCACGTAATGAGAACTCCGACTCGCATCCCAGACGAGCCAAAGACGGGCGGACACGAGACGTGCAGGAGGGGTAGGAGGAGGAGGGCTTGCTGCGGGTGCAAGGGAGGGATGTGTGTCCCTGACCGGTTTGGGTTTCCCCTCTTTTCGAGCCTGGGATGAATGATGAGATGCTGATCGGGAGACTTAGAGGAAGGGAGAGCGGGAAGCGAGGATCACGGCACATGGGAGTACGGGGGAGGGGTCAAAAGGTCCCACGAACTGCGTCGTCATCCCACGAGAGCCAGAAGTCGCAACTCTGTGCTTCCCAGCGGGATTATTACTCTGGATGGTCCTTCTTGAGAGTGTCTCCGAGAACGGCTTGACGATGCCGCTCGCCAAGCACAAGGTGCAGACAAAGGCATCCGAGACACTTCTGGGCGGGACCGTGGTTGGCTGCTCGTCCGCGGCGTTGTGGTGCAGGCGGCTCACGCCACAATGTAAGGGAGAGGAAACTGCTGAGGCTGAGAGAGAGCAGGCAGACACACAAAAATCAATCGTGGTTGCAGCCGTTTTCTTTTTTTTTTTTT
>JAMQMW010001878.1:0-18723 GCA_024115155.1 Thelonectria blattea
AGCACGCGGCGAGATCATGAATGGCGTGGAAGATGACACCAATTATGCTGGTTTTTGTGACATGTTGGTCGACGTGCCTCAACCAGAGATTGCTCTGGGAGTCGCATATCGAATCCAATCCTTTCTTCCTGGAGAGAATTGGGGTCGATCTGACTGAGCTTAAGCCCGGTCAATGTCCGATTTGGGCCCGCAACTCGACTGGAACAAAAGTGTCCGAGACTTTCTCACCGATCGGTCTCCGAGAGACGACCATCCTCGGACAGTCAGGAGAACCTCTTGATTTTAGTCAGGAGTCCCTAAGGTATATCAGTTACCAACGTATAACGGTACTGTAAGAAACTACTAGTTTCTGCTAGGTTTCTTAACAAGAGCAAGTTTCTTTCAATGGTCCTTCCGGTCTTCTTTTGAGTCTCCGTACTATAATAAAAGTAGCAGGTAACCTAGAGTGATGCTCTGCTCGTCTCAGTATCATATGCAACCTCCATCCACGGTTGGCCCAACATATGGCGCAAGAAATGTCAGAAAGAGGAGAGAAAAATAAGGGAGCACTTCATACAATAGAATCTTCTACTAGAAAATATCACATCCAATTTATGACGTACCCTAATCAAATTTTATCTTCTCCCATCTTTACCTCCCGTCTGCAAGGCTCATCTGCAGGCGTCACCCCGACGCACCTGCCATTTTCCATCCATCGCCACGGCGCATATGGATATGGAAAGAAGCACCAGGGTGAGTAACTGCTCGGAGGAGCAAGACGCTTCCTACTTCGTTTCTAGTTGCTGAGCGATGCTCTCTTCCTCTCTTCCCATAGTCACCACCCTCAGCTTCGGCGTGTCCATCGCCTCGATTGCACCAACTTGCGTGGCCTGGCTTCTGTGAACTGAACCTCTCTTTTTGGACCCTGTCTTGTTTCTTTGTTGCTAACTCACCTCTCTGACTTCTTGGGACCCCATGCCTTTCCGGTGCTGTTGCCGCTCTCGTGATCATGGTTGGGAAGCATCAACTACCGCGGCGCGACCAGCATCCATTTCGCTCGTGTCGCCATCTCAGCCCAGCAATGAAACACAGACTGCAATTTCTGGGGGTGCAAGTCGAGTACTTGGCCTTTCTCAGCCGGCCTGGGAATCGCCTTCTACTCCAATGAGCGGCAGCCAGTTGGCATCGGGAGGCCAACAACCGGCCGACGACGACTTTGACAGCGACGATGACGGCCCGAGAAGCAGAAAGAAGGTCAGAGGTACTCTTGATTCTGTACGAAGCAAAATCTTCCAGCGACACTTGCAGGGCACAGATATGAGACGTCCGTCGCCCGCCTCCATTGGAAACACCGACGAGGAAGTCGCTCGAAGAGCCGAACTGAAAAGACTTATGCATAAACGAATCCAAGACGAGCTCTCCAGTGAACAGGATGACGATAAAACAAATCAGAAACCAACTCCTGGCAGCCAAGGCTTGTCTCCCGTCGCGCTTCATAGCACTGGCCCAAGAGACCACATCGAGTTTTCGGTCAGCACGCCTCCTACCCTCGATTCTCAGTCAGTACTGCAGTCTGGTCCCAAAGTCACCATCACTTTACCCCACGATGAGTCCAAGGGCACATCAAAGCAAGAAGACAAGCATGCTGAATCTTCTCTGGACCACAAAAGCTCCGAGACATCCTTTCAGGAGGTCACTGGCACTGTGCGCTGTCTGTGTCCCGAGCTCGTGTCTACAGAGCTGGTTCCTAGCTCGAGACGCGCGAGTGTTCCGCATTCTATTATATCGCAAAGGTCATTCCAGTTATCCAATAACACCCCACGACTCGAAAGAATATTAGGACCAGACAACGGATTTTCCAACCGCAGCGCATCATCAGTCGGCGGACAGTCAGCCCTTGGGATTTGGTTGATAGCCCAAGGCTTACGATCGCGAGAGAACTCAACCCTGCCACTGGGAGACTCGGATAATTCGAACCCCCATTTGGAAAACCAGGATCTTACCAAGGCATCCGACATGAGCATTCACAACACTCCTGTATCAGATGCAAAAACTCGCCTTGATCAGTCAAGCGCCGCCAGTGTGTCGAGCGGTCCGGAACAGCAGTCTAGCTCCATGATCCGAGATATAGCTGAGTGTTCCAAGGATAGCCCGTTTTGGAGCAGAGGATCGACGCCCATTGCAGAAGACGTCTTGGACGGTGAAGCCTTGGTGGCTATTCTTAACTCAGTAGCTGATAACGCATCCTCAAGCTACAATTCCAAAATGCCGAGCTTTCAGCCAAGTCCCTCCCGATCACAGTCGGTTATTCTCAAGCTCAACGCCCAAGATGTTGAGAGTCTGAAGGATTTTGCTTCCAAAGGTACTAAGAAATCTCTAATTCTCGCACCACGATGACGCTGACACGGAATACTCTAGCGAATGGTAATATTGCATCACTATACGAACATGCAGCTTCGAAACAACCAAATATGGTAACTTCCCAGAAGTTTGATCAGCCCACCACCTCAGCATCCAGCATCGAGATTCCGAATGCACAGAACCCCAGTTCTCCTTCGCGGTCTGACACCACCAGTTTCCTACAACGAGAAGAGGAGCTTCGATCTATTGAGAAGCGATTCAGTGATGTGATGGCACGACAAAGACCACTTGTTCCTGTTGAAAGCCGATTCCGTGAAGAATTCTCGAGTCCGCCTTTCAGACCTACAAGGGCATCTCTTTTGAACAAGCTTCAGTTGGCTATACCGGCACGCTTCAGGCCTGGGTCCAGACTCTCCAGTGACGAGAACCGTCCCCCAGCGAGTTTCGATTCAAATCCAGCGAAACGGGAGAAAGAGCATAATGGTGACGCAGAGAATAAGATCAAGCAATCATCTCGCTTGAGGCTCCGACCAACTCCCTACACACTGCCATCGCAGGTTTACTTGAGTCCCTCTCCACAGAGGGAAGAGAGTGCTACTGATCTTTGGCAACGCGCTGTTCGACTCGAGTCGGAAGAGAGACGCAGTTCACACGGAGGTGGAAGCACGTCGAGGATTGAGACCGAAGGAGTCATCTCCCCGAGCCCAATCAACCTCGATGCCGGGCCTTGGAAAGGTGTTGGTCTGGATTTGTCTGCCGAACCCTCTGATGAAGCCCTATCTCAACTAACATCGGAGGGTGATGAGATACAGTCCGACGAGCGTTCGAAGCGGCTTATCCAACGATGGATTGCCGAAATGCTGCCCCAGGCAGCAAGCGAGGTCGAAAATATTCGGAACAGTGGTTCACTGAGACTTAAGAAGCCACCGAAGTCGTGGTCCAGATTCCCGTCTCACACCAGAGAGAAAAGAACCAAGTACGCCTCCGCAAAGGATCGCGTCACTCCAAAGGACTTTGCAATCCAGGAAATTGCGTCTGATGGCCGTGTGATTTGGGCCACTGACAAAGAGTTCGAGCAGCAGGAAGATTCTGAGCAAGGCCTGTCTCGGTCTTTATCGATCAAGTTTGGAAATGCTGTAAAATCGAAACTGGCTCGCATTTTACCCACGAGCAAGGAAAAGGGGGAGGCCACAACGCGGCCCTGGAGACTTCGAGGGACTTCGCACGAGGCTAAACAGCTGGAATACCCAGAATTGGAGATCCTGCCTACCGACTCGGGCTTCAACGAGCTCCAAGCTCTTGGAGAGGAAATCGACAAGCTCACGGGTAGACGAGGGCCCGGCGTGGCCGAGAACGGGAATGCAGGGCCAACGGCAACACGAAGTCTGGCGAGCAGGATCTCGGCACGTATGCATGAGGTGACAACACCCGACTGTGATGGTTGTGATGCGACTTCGCCAGCACCCAAGAAGCCGGAGACTCCTGGAACCCCGAAGAGCCCCAGCCCAACGCAGGAGAGCGCAGTGACGGATACTTTTGTCACTCCCCAAAGTCGCCTATCTCCTGGCCCCGATTCTCCCAGCAGCGGAAAGGCCTCGGAGGCTGGATCCTTCCGGAGCGAACGACAGATACAGAAACTATCCAACGATGATTCTCTAGCAACAATTCGTCCCCGATCTGTTACCTGGGCTGGGCAGACAGAATTCAACGCCCCCGATTCGACCAAGTTAGAGGAAGCAGGGGAGGGTCTCAATGCGCATATGCAGGTCAATGCTGGCAGCTAACTTGGGGGTGAAGCTTGACGTCGAGTTGAAGTGCCTTTGACAGAAGAATCCGGGTACACCATTCCGATGGGCTCTAATGTAGGTGAAGTAAAGATTCGGCAGAAGAGTTATAGGATAGTGTGGTGTATGTTTTTGGGGGGACTTGGTAATGCAACGAATAGGGGTACATATTGTGTATTAGTGGCAATGTTGTAGCCTATTACATAGCCACTTGCTGATGGACTATTGAACTAGGTAGCTATCCGCGCATCATTTTGGGGGTTGGCGCATTGTATATACCTTGAGCCCATTTAAGCTACCTTACTCATTCCCATCCTGGTGTTGAGACGACTCATTAAGATTATCATGGTTAGTTCACGTCACAAGATATCCAAGTAGAGGGCCACTGTTAGACATTTTCCTCCTTTTCCCGCAACTCGGCGCGTTCACGACGGGCCTTTTCCTCGTCGGCCTGACGCACCAGCTCCTCCTTGCGCTCACGCAGGGCAATGCAAAAGGGCGAGCGACGACGAATGCTGGGACCCTTCCAGATGAAGACGAAGGGGATGAAGCACATGAGGGCGCTCAGCCCCCCGAGCAGCGAGCAAGCTCCGGCGACGCCGAGGCGGCGAAACATGTGCGTGGTGGCCAGGGGCAGGACGACGGCGAAGAGCGAGCGGCAGCACGAGGCGGCGGCGTTTGCGGAGGCGGCGAAGATTTCGTAGGCGTCGGTGAGGTAGTTGAGGAGGGCCATGAAGATGAGGAGGAAGCCCATTCCGAAGGGCACGCCGGCGAGCATGGGTGCGGCGAAGGGGACGGAGGAGTCGGCGGACCAGCCGAGCCAGAAGAGGGACGCGACGAAGAGGGGTCCGCCGACGCAGGCGAGCGGGAGGCGGCGGTATTCTTCGCGGCGGACCCAGGCGTCGCCGCGGGCTTGGGCGCGGAGGAGGATGGTGTCCCAGGCGTAGAAGACGGGGAAGGTGAGGCATGCGCCGCCGGCGATGGGGAGGTAGGCGAGGCCGGTGAGGCCGGGGGAGAGGTGGTAGATGTTCTGGAAGACGAGGGGGAAGGCCTGGAAGGACATGTAGAAGATGGAGTAGATGAGGGAGAGGTAGGCGCAGGTGGTGGTGACGATGGGTTCGAAGAGGAGCATGCGGAGGGGGCGGGTGAGGACCACGGTGAGGAGGCGGTTGAGGTCGGTTTCCTCGAGGTCTCGCGGGGCGATGGCGCGGGAGGACGGGTTGGTTTTGCGGAGGGAGCGGGCGCGGCGGGAGAGGAGGATGGGGCCGTATGTTTCCGGGAGGAGGGGGGAGAGGAGGAGGGTGAGGCCGGCGAGGATGAGGGCGATCCAGAAGCACCATCGCCAGCCGATGGTTTCGGCCGTGAAGCCTGAGACGATGGGGGAGAGGATGGGACCAAAGGTGGTGGCCTATATATGTCAGATGTCTGAGGAGTGTTCATTCAGGGGGAAAAGGGGAGAGGAGGAAACTCACCACCATGAACAGAGCATACGCCCGTCCCCTCGTCGTCGGCTCGTCAAAGATATCCGCCAATATCCCCGCCACAATGGCAATCGGCGAGCTCGCAAACACGCCCGTGAAGAAGCGAAACACCAACAGGGCCGGCCAGCTGGGAGCCAGGGCGCACGCCATGGTGAAGACGGTGAAGCAGGCAAACGTGGCGATGCTCAAGCCCCTCCGGCCAAAGTGCTCGCTCAGGGGACCCCAGATGATGGGACCGAAGACGTAGCCGATGAGGTAGACGGATATGGGCAGCACGCGCTGCTCCTCGGACGTGACGTGGAAGGAGGCGACGATGCGCGGGATGGCCATGCTGGGGAGGGCTGAGCCCATGGTTGAGTTTATGACGAGGAGGGATGTGTAGATGAGGACGACGGCCTTTTTGGACTGTGAGGGAGGAGTTAGATGGGAGGAGTCATGAGAAAGTGAGCGAGTGAGGAGGTCTCGTCACTTACATTGGACCAGTTGTAGGGGTTCTCTGGGTCATCCACCTCCCAATTGACGAGCACCTCGTTCGTGCGACTCCTAGTCCGCGAGCGGATGTTGTGCAGGGCGCCAATGCCGCGGTCCGCAGCCTCTTCTTCATATCGAGACGCGGCGTCGAGTCGGTCGAGATGTGTGATTCGGTCTGAGAGGGAGCTGCTTCGTCTTCGTCCGCCTTTTGTGTGTTGGGAGTCACTCGTGAGCTATGCTGGAGATTTTCACTTGGCAACGCGGAAACAAGGAAACAAGAAGCAAGAGGCAACGGCAATGGCAATAACTTACGGTACGGGGACGGCTCCCGCATTGTCTCGTCACTGGATTCACTTGGAGGCATCTTGGTGGTGGTGGACTGGAGTGAAGGGATTCGCAGAAACCATGGGCATCAATCCTTTTACAGAACTACGAGGAGAAGGGGGGGAAGAGGAAGAAGAAAAGAAAGAGAAGAGGAACCAGCTTCAGAGACTGCATCCTTGGGGTCACAGGGACAGAATCAGAAAAAACGCCAAAAGGTTCTCTCTTCTCTCCCAAGAATTTCCCGTCCTGGCCAAGACCCGCCTCGTTGGGAGGTGAGTGGACCAAGAGCCAGAGGCCATCGCAAATTGCGAGCCCGACGGCTTCGGGATTAACACAAAGACGTGCAACCCCGCTCAGATAGGGGCCGCTCGGGAAGACACGATTGGTTCATCGAGAGCGAACCTCCGGAGCCGGGGCAGTCGTGGAGTCGAGCCGACCCAAGTTGTGACGGTGGGATGTCGGCATGCCGCGGGAGGACGTTACCCGGCTGTCTTGACCGGCCGGTGCATCGGATCTGGACCGGAGGTGGCATGTCTCGAGCTAGTGAGTGCCCATGACGAATCGCAGCCCGCGGGATGGTGTTTGTCTGGGCTATGATTGAACGGGCGCTTTCTTTTGGTGTCCATCGTTCGCCGTCTTGGCTTGCCTGCATGTCAACGAAAGGCGCAAACCTGAGCGTGGCGGCGGTCGTCGTCGTATCGATGCTGCGTCGTCATGCAAGCCTCTGCATGGCCGTTCAAGAACTGCATGCAACGCACATGCAAACCTTCGGATCCGACATGACCTTAGAACCGAAAGCGGTCGACGTCACGAGCTCTATTTCAGGCCCCATCCTCCCCCCCTCCCCTCTGAAGGTTTCACTCGGAGCATTTCCCTTGGACAACAAACCCCGTGGGGGAAAAGTCTTCTCCCGGTGGGCGGGCGCGTGAGTGATTCGTAAGCAAAACGCAAAAGTCTTTCAGGTTTCTAGGTTGATCTGCTTTCCGAATCTGGCATACAGCTCGACCTTGAGCTTGGTCATTTCTTCGCGGATCGTCGATAGCTTCTCCTCCAGCGTGTTGGCTTCCTCCTCGAGATTTTCCGTGGCTTCCTCGAGCATCTCCTGTGCCTGTTCCAAGGGGATGTGGAAGAAGGCGTCGCCGATCTTGTACCTGTAGCCGAAGTAGTCGCTCGTTAGTCGAGTGTTCTCGTCGTTGTAGTCATTGGGCCTGTAGGGTTTCGTACTGGACTTTTTCATCTTCGTCGGCGAGTTCGAGTTCGGTCGTCAAGTCCTCGAGCTCCTCCTTCTCCTTCTGTAAAGCGGCGTCAGCGTATGTCCTCGACGCGGATGCCAATTCGACGCACATTCTTTGCCTTGAGCTGCTCCTCCATGGCGAGTTCCCGTTGGTGTAGCCGGCTAAAGCGGTTGATCTTGTCTTGATCCTCGCGTCGAACTTCGACTTCTTCGGACGCCTCCTCGTCGGCCTTGGACAGCTGGAAATGCGTTAGTCACGGCGCAGCAACGGTGTACAGCGAAGCATCTTACCATCCGGCGCTGTAGTATGGAAGCCATGGTGGGCAACTGTGTATGGCGTAGCCGTTGATCGATTTTCGCGGTGATGGCTCCTGAGGAGCTTCAAACCACCAGCTCGACAGGTGCATGGTGGGTTACAGTGTGTATTGTACAGTGTGGTGTCTCAGACAACTGTGTGCCCCTCTTCAAGCTCCCGTCGCGATAGGCAAGGTACGTACCCCTCATTATCGGTCCATCCCGATTCGGCATCCCCACACTAAACTGCCTGGTGAGGTCAGAGGCCAGCGACATCAGGCTGAAAACGCGCCTCGTCAACAACAAAGATTCGCCTGGCGACTGTCGACACTCACACCATGGCGCTCGGAAAGAAGCCATATCCCAAGGCGACTGTGAAGAAGATTATCAAGGCGCACTCCGACCACAACCTCAAGAAGAATGCCGACGTGACGGTAGGTTTCCCCGCGAGTCGTGTTTTGGTTGTCGCATCACTAATGTTTACATTGGTCCAGATCTTCCTCGACTACGTCTTATTCATGGAAACGTGCGAAAACACCCCGTCGCAATCCGAACGAAGACGCGCTGACATTTGGCAAGATTGGTGAAGGAAGCTGCAATTCAATCGAAGCAGGCTGGCGAGCGCTCATTATCGGCGCGCAGCGTGAAGAAAGTGACCAGGGTACGTCTCGACGAGGCTTCCGTCCCCTTGCGCATCTAGATCTAACTCGGTTCTCGGCAGGATGCCTTGGCCAAGTTCAAGGGTTGATTGGGAACGAAGTGTGAATCAACAATGAAGCGAGAGAAAGGCTACATGCGCATCGATAACTATCCCCCGGCATTCACCGCGCAGAGAGCCGCATTGCACCATAGACGTTGAAGCAGACGCAACGTTGCCCGTTTAAACGGGCGGCTGCACGTGCGCGTTAGGTTTGATCTAAAGCCAGGAACACGGGCAGATTCGAGGAACCGTATGGATATCTACAAAACCGACGGATATCTCTTGAGACTCGGTCGGTCAGGGTGGAAGCAGCCCATGGCGATGGGACACTGTGAGGAGGCGCTGGACTAGGAGTGAGCACGAGACCATCTCCTGGTGCGGCTGGATAGACCAGACTTCAGGCAGCTCGCGGGTTGGTGGGGCACTTTGGAGTTAAGGGACGGGAACCACTTGAGCGTCTCCTTTCCACGGATGAGGCCAAGGAGCAAACATCGGAAGCGGAAACAAATAATAGCAAGTGAAAGCTGCATTCCAGTAGACCATTGGTTCGCAGTAAAACGGATACCAATCAAATTGCAACAAATTCACCACACAACGCGGGCAATGGCAGGATGTTGTTATTGTTGTGTCCAATCTTCTTATTGATTCTAGAAGCCCGAGTGGTCCAAGCTGGCCACCAAACACAGCGAACCTAACGAAGCTTGGGGTTCTTGGAGGGAGTTTTTGGGGCCGTTTGGGGCCGTTTGGGGACCTCCACTGGGACCTAGGTGCCCTGGGCTCCTGGCGCCGCGTTCGGTCTCGCTGCCTCTCCGCTTCCTTCTCCAAACACTTGACCCTCCGCCCTCTCTTCTCTCCTCTCTCCCACTTCCAACTCCTCGTTCTCACTTCTGCAAAAGACTTTTCATTCACCATCCTGGCTTTTGCCTCTCCCCATCTCGCCCGCTCCTCCTCTCGCACTCTTAGCCACCCCCTCTGACGACTCTCGTCCCCCCTCCAACCCACTTTGCCACCGCACCACCTGGCCTCGATCTCCAGCGGTGCTTGACCTCCTCGCGCAACCCCGAGAAACAACTTCGAACCTCGATCTGCCATAACCATAACTCTCGAAATGGCTGCGCCTGCTGTTCAGCCTTCCTCCAAGTCGGCGAAGAAGAAGGGCCCCAAGGGCATCGAACGTACCGAATCTCCCGCTCCTAGCATCACCTCCGCCGCCGAGAAGCCTGCCGAGGACAACGAGAGCTCTCAAATCAAGGAGCTCCAAAAGTATGCACTCCCAGGATTTCTGCCGTCGAATTTCGCACTGACAATACCCGCAAGGAACATTCGAAACGTCACCAAGAAGATCGTGAGTGACACCTCGCCCGCCCGTTCAATGCCCGACGCTTCCCGCTAACACCCGCGACAAGACCAACGCTTCCAAGACCGATGTGATCCTGAGCCAGAACGAGGGCAAGTCCCTAGACGAGCTGGTGGCTGCTAGAATCATCAATGCCGACCAGAAAGCCCAGATCTTGAAGAAGCCTGGCCTGCAAGCCCAGCTTGCGCAATACGAGGACCAGCTTGCTCACTTCCTAAAGGTCGAGGAGCAGTATCGCACGCGTGCCGCCGCCGACAAGGCCGACTTCGAGAAGGCTCTGGACCAGGCCAAGGCCGACATTGCCAGCGAGGCAAAGCAGGCCGCCGAGGAGTCCTTGAAGAAGAACCTGTTGGTTCTGTCGCAATTCCTGCGACTCGCCGCCTACCGCCGTGAGGAGGCCAAGGACCCCGAGTCTGACGAGAGCCAGGCCATTGAGGGTGTTCTTCTTGCCATCTATTCCGGAGACGACAGCGCGGTGCAGTCCATGCTCAAGCTGGTCAACGGAACCGAGGATCAGATTACTAGTGTTCCTGGCGATCAGCTCCAGACGACCTGTAAGTTCATTGGTGGCTAGTTGACCACAACGTGCTAACACCATTTCAGACTCCACGGTCAGGACCCTCGCTGAGCAATACGAGACTCCCTTTGATAACCAACCCACCGAAGTCGAGGCCGTCTCCGACCCCACCCTTGCGAATGCATCTGCCACCGAGATTCAGGCTGGAGACACCGCCCCCGCCCAGGAGACTGCTCCCGAGCCTGCCCCCAACGGCATCACCAACGCCAGCGTCGCTGACGAGGCGGCCAACGCTGTTGCTGAGTCCGCCTGGGACAACTCTCAGGCCAATGAGCTGTCGACCTCCCAGGAGTGGGTTGACGTCAAGGCTGAGACTGAGGCTGCTGCTCCTGCTGCTGCCCCTGCTGCCCCTGCCCCTGCTGCCAATGCGCAGTCTTGGGCTGATGACCACCCTGAGCATCCCGCCGAGGCAAGCCAAATACACAAGGTATTCTTTTCAAGCACCACGCGCTGACCAGCTGTACCAGACTGCTGCTGCCCCTGCAGACCCCAACGAGGGATTCCACCAGGTCCATCGCAACAAGTCTCGAAACGAGGGTAACAACCAGCGCGGTCGGGGCCGTGGCCGCGGTGGCTTCCGTGGCGATGGACGAGGACGTGGTCGCGGTCACCGAGGTGCCGGTGGCGCTCCCCGTGGCCGACGCACTGAAGAGTCATAGACTGATTCAACGGCATCCCGTGGGTAGAGTCGCGCATAAGCTACGATTCTCCTCGCATCTCCCTATGAGGACTGTACCATGAAGTGACGGCGTTTACAAGTCACAGATCCGCCCAGCAGCACTGGGGGACTGTTGATTTGAGGCATTGCGTTTGGGCTTAGTGATTTTGGGGGTTCGGATGCTTGTCCGGCGAAGGGGTCCGGGGAGTTCTTCTTAAATACCTTTGTACAATTTGGGTCCTTGCGAGGGGCATCAGATGCGGCATGAGGTATACAGAAACCAATGTGAATAATACCCACCTGGGCAGATATTTCTGTCGTGGTGATGCCGACTCTTGGGGTATCAAGTCGTAGATCGCGTGATCACATGTCAGAGTCGCCAACTCGTGCACGGATCCATGGAGCAGGCTGAGACATTTAGAAGTGAGACAAGTGACGACATTCGCATCTGCTGCAAGCGGCTGTGTGAAGTTGATTCAGTTCCATGATAGAAGCGGCACGTGTCTCAGGTGGCCGAATCTTCTATGCTTCTCTTCCTAAACAAGCTGAAACCAGCTCCAATGATTTAATGAACGAGAGAATCTCTGGCTAAATGCTAAAGACTGAGAATCTATCATAGCTGAATATAAATTCTCTCCCGTCGGACATCGAATTGGGCCACGCTCACGATATCATGACAACGAGCGACGGCGATGGGAACAACGGATGAAGTCAGGGTCCTAGGATTGTGGGGAGCTCCAAGTTATATGTGATTGGCCAGCAGGTTTGGTATCCACTTCCCTCGTTGCCTCCTCGACTCTTTCCCAGATCCCATCTCAGGTCCACTGTTGTTTTCCATCGCTCTCAAATACTTCCACCACGGGAACCATGGCAGAGCGGTCGCCATCACCCGCGCGCGATCGCAACTCGCCGCCTCGAGGTCCGCGCGACCAAGACGATCGACGCAACGACGATAGCGCCGACCGCGACCGAAAACCTCCTGCGCACGACAACAACGGCAGATCAGACCGAGATGGAGAGTACGACAGAGACAGAGACAGAGGCGGCGGTCTAGAAAGATACAGACCCCGAGACTCGGATCGACGGAGGGATCGCGGCTCTGACTTTTCGAGGGACAGAGATCGCGACCGGGATCGAGACCGGGATCGACGACCTCAGGGACGTCGTGGAGGTGGCGGCTTCAAGTGGAAGGATGAACGCCGTGGCAACGATGACCGACGACGCGACGACAGACCGTACCGCCGGCGCTCGCAGTCCCCCCGCCATCGGGACCGTGATCGCGATCGAAACCGCGGCGACCGCAACCGTGACGACCGCAATCGCGACAGACCCGACTCCAACCGGTCCAGGAAAGACGACAAACCACCTGCGCCAGCCGCCCCCGCGGGCGGTGGTGAACCGATGATCATCGTCAACGTCAACGACCGACTGGGTACCAGGGCAGCTATCCCCTGCTACGCGTCGGACCGCATCAAGGAATTCAAGATCTTGGTCGCGGCCAGGATCGGTCGTGAACCGCACGAGATCTTGCTGAAGCGACAGGGCGAACGGCCGTTCAAGGACCAGCTTAGCTTGGAAGACTATGGCGTGAGCAACGGCGTGCAGCTCGACCTCGAGGTCGATACCGGTGATTAAGGAGATCAACCCAAGCGTTTTGGGTACATTCCTCGGCGCCATTGAGCGATTGATGATGGGCCCTCAGACCCATACTTCAGTTCGAAGCTGAATCGGTTACAAATACAAGGCTCGAGTATCCCTTCAACCTATGACAAGTTTCACGGTATTCTCAGTATTTTTGCAAGAATTTTTCCTGTCAAGGCACCATCGTTAAGCAGGTAGCCTACCCGAGGCATGCAGGCGGTTTGTGATTCCACCAAGTCTCTAAGAGTTCTGCGAAATAGTTGCTACTGCTCTAAGGTACTTATAAGTTATATCACAAGTTTCGGGAAACCCTGAGGTGTCGTATCTCACTTCAACCAGTAGGTAGTGCCTTAGGTACTCCGTCCGAGAGCCCCGAAATTCATTGGCGCTCTGACGCCTGTTCGACACCTTGTCGACACCTTGCTGCATGTGATGTCAGCGACCGGGAGTTGATCAGTGAGTCTGCAGTCGATCGGAGATCTGTCTTCTGGCCAGATATTTGCACCTCTATTCGCAATCAGGCCACGTGGACAATTGGCATTGAACAGAGACACAAATCAATTTTCGCGGGCTACAAACCTAAGCCAAGAAACTATTTATGGCCAGATATCATGAAGATTATCAGGCACTTGATGTTGCACCGGGGTCCAGGATTCAACTGACCAGACCCTTCATTGCTTCGGTTTGTCAGGGAAACTCGAGCAAAGGTCCCGCAACACAATTGTCCCCCCCCCCACTTCAAGCCCTTATCGCACCAATGACGTCGCCGAAAACCTCTTATCGGGCCCCGTCAGCCTTGCAGGAGCAAGGACGTCACAGCGTCGCTGCCGCTTTCCACAACTTGTCCTCTTTGCTGAGTGGCTGGAGACGCCGCCTTTCCGTCAACTGGAAGCTGAAAGGTTAAAACAGCTTCGTGGCTTCTTGCAGTGCTGCACCCATTGGCGAAACCGAAAAATTGAGGCCACCTCAGCCTCTCTACTTTTCCCTTTCTCGTATCCGACTATATTCCTCCTCCCCCGGGCCTCAGGATTTTGAGTCATCTCCCAATTGCCCTCTTTGTTTTCCTTTTTCCTTTTCCTTGTTCTTTTTCGCACCTTTGAGACGTGTCATTGCTGGCGGTGTCCCCTTCGCATATATATTGTTGCCCGTCGGAGCTGCTGCGCCGAGCTCAGCGCAACCCCCACCAAAAAATACCATGGCCGCCCTTCGAGTGTCGCCGTTGATGACGCTCCTCGGAGCCGTTTTCCTGTTTGCACCCAACGTCTTCGCCGTTTCCGCCGTCTTGGGCGTCGACCTCGGTACCGAGAACATCAAGGCCGCCCTCGTCAAGCCCGGAATTCCCCTCGACATCGTCCTGACCAAGGACTCGCGACGGAAAGAGACGTCGGCCATTGTCTTCAAGCCCTCCCGAAATGGCCCCCAGGCTGGAGAGTTCCCCGAGAGGGCCTACGGCGCCGACGCCATGGCCCTCAGCGCTCGATTCCCTGGCGATGTCTACCCGAACCTGAAGGCCATCCTTGGTCTTCCCGTCGACAGCTCCGTCGTCCAAGAGTACGCTTCCCGACACCCCGCTCTGCAATTGCAGGCCCATTCGACCCGAAACACGGCTGCTTTCAAGAGCAAGGCGTTCGTCGCCGAAGAGGAGGCGTGGATGGTTGAGGAACTCCTCGCCATGGAGCTCCAGAGCATCCAGAAAAACGCCGAGGCTGCGGCCGCCGACGGTTCCAGCGTCCGCTCGATTGTCATTACCGTTCCTCCTTTCTACACCACCGACGAGAAGCGCGCCATCCAGACCGCCGCCGATCTCGCCGGACTCAAGGTTCTCAGCCTGATCAGCGATGGCCTTGCTGTCGGCTTGAACTACGCCACCAGCCGCCAGTTCCCCAGCGCCAGCGAGGGTGCCAAGCCCGAGTACCACATGGTTTTCGACATGGGCACGGGCTCTACCAAGGCTACCGTGATGAAGTTCCAGAGCCAGACGGTCAAGGACGTTGGCAAGTTCAACAAGACCATCCAGGAAGTCCAGGTTCTGGGAGCTGGCTGGGATCGAACCCTCGGCGGAGACGCCCTGAACAACCTCATCATCGACGACATGGTCAAGCAATTCGTCGAGTCCAAGGGCGCCCAGAAGGCTTCCGTCACTGTCGAGGGGGTTCAGGCCCACGGCCGTGCCATTGCCAAGCTCACGAACCAGGTTTCCAAGATCCGCCATGTTTTGAGTGCCAACCAGAACACCCAGACCAGCTTCGAGGGTCTTTACGAGGACGTCGACTTCAAGTACAAGATCAGCCGGGCTCAGTTTGAGGAGATGGCTGCCGAGCACGCCGAGAGGATCGCTGCCACTGTCAACGAGGCGCTCAAGGTCGCTGGCCTCGACATTGCCGACCTCGACTCTATTATCCTTCACGGCGGCGTTACCCGCACTCCATTTGTGCACAAGGCTCTTGAGAACCTTATCGGATCTACCGAGAAGCTTCGCTCCAACGTCAACTCGGATGAGGCCGCCGTGTTTGGTGCAGGCTTCCGCGCTGCCGAGCTCAGCCCCAGCTTCCGAGTCAAGGAGATCCGCATCTCTGAGGGTTCTTTCTACCTCAGCGGCCTCAAGCGTACCTCCGAGTCCGGCGAGGTCGAGCGCCAGCGTCTCTGGAGCCCCATTTCCCCCAAGGGCACCTTGAAGGTTGTCACTTTTGACGACAAGGAAGACTTCAGGGCCGCCATCTACCAGCAGGTCGGATCCGAGGAGAAGGATGTCAAGACCTTTACGACCAAGAACCTTACCGCCACGGTGGCGGCCATGAAGGAGAAGTACCCTTCTTGCGATGAGGCCGACCTCAAGTTCAAGATTGCCATGGAGTTGACCTCCGAGAACGGCGAGTTCAGAATCACCAAGGCCCTCGTCGAGTGCATGGCCGATGCCGAGAAGGAGGGCTTCGTCGGCGGCGTCAAGAACCTCTTTGGCTTTGGCAAGAAGGATAAGGACCAGAAGCCTCTTGGTGAAGAAGAGACTGAGGGCTCCGAGGAGGTCATGAAGGAGGACGCCAAGAGCTCCTCTGAATTGGAAGAGTCCACCGAGACTTCCACTGCCTCCGAGGCCGAACCCGCTGCATCAGAGTCTCCCGAAGCCAAGGCTGACGCGAAGGCCGACGCCAAGAAGAAGGAGGTGGTTTCTATTGCCGTTGAGGTGGAAGTCGAGAAGGTTGGCATCCCTGAGCTTACCAAGCAAGAAGTCGTCAAGGCCAAGGATCGTCTCAAGGCATTTGCCGCCTCTGATAAGGCTAGGCTCCAAAGAGAGGAGGCATTGAACCAGCTTGAGGCCTACACATACAAGGTCCGGGATATTATTGAGGGCGAGGAGTTCATCAAGGCTTCGACCAAGGAAACCCGAGCCAAGCTGTCCGAGTTGTCGAGCGAGATTGGTGACTGGCTCTATGGCGACGGAGCTGAGGCTACGCTGGACGAGCTCAAGAAGAAGTTGAAGCTCCTCCAAGACCTCGTCAAGCCTGTCCAGAGGCGAATCTCTGAATCCGACAAGCGACCTGCGCTCGTGGGTCAGCTCCAGAGTGTTCTGAAGCAGACGAACGAGTTCATCACGCAGATCAGGTCTCAGATTGAAGAACATGAGGCCTGGCACAAGTCCGCTTCGGAGTCCCCCTCATCTGGCTCCAGTAGCACCGAGGCCCCTTCGGAGACACCGGCTGGCGAGTTCGACGGCCTAGAGGACGACGACAGTGCCGAAAATGTCGCTCGCAAGATGGAAGACGTGATCCGGGAGAAGGGACCCGTCCCCCCTCTGTACTCGCGGGAGGACTTGAAGGAGGTTGAGGATCTTTACGAGTCTACGCTGAAGTGGCTGAACAAGTTGCTCCCTAAGCAGGATGCTCTGGGAGCCACCGATGATCCCGTCATCCGTGTCAAGGACCTCGAACTCAAGACCCGCACTCTCGAGCAGGCCGGTATTCAGCTCGCAATGAAGGGCGCCAAGAAGGTTGAGAAGGAGGCCAAGAAGGCTAAGAAGGCCAAGTCAAAGAAGGCCAAGAA
The DNA here is from genome assembly GCA_024115155.1 of Thelonectria blattea. Classification (NCBI taxonomy): domain Eukaryota; kingdom Fungi; phylum Ascomycota; class Sordariomycetes; order Hypocreales; family Nectriaceae; genus Thelonectria; species Thelonectria blattea. The sequence continues at coordinate 16,900 of JAMQMW010001878.1, forward strand.
GAGCCAGACGACGAGCGCCGGCTCTTCGGAGGAGACTCTCGAGTTCAACGCCGAGGATTTCATGAAGGAGCAGCTCAAGGGCCAGAATGGCGAGGGCATTTCCCAGGAGGAGCTCGAGAAGCTCCTCGAGCAGCTGAAGCAGGATCAGAAGACGCAGCAGAAGGCGGAAGAGGTGGTCAAGGAGGCCACCAAGGAGGCTGAGGAGGCCACGGAAGAGGCCAAGGAAGCTACCAAGGAGCAGCCCCCCCACGATGAGCTATAAGCTTGCGTGAAAGTGTAACTAGCATGGTTTGGCGATGAACAATTTACGCGGAGGGAGAAAAAAAAAGGAAGCCATATTTGTTGATACCGGGTTGTGCAATGGGAATAGACCGTACAAAGCTACGTGAAGATGATACAAAGACTCACCTCATCTCCGATCTGAATGTTTGGTCGGACCGGATAGGACTGGATCTGAAAGCCATGACGACGAGTCGTTTGTGTTCGGCCAAGGACACAGGTTTGCATCCATGCTTCCTCACCGGGCCGATGGGCATATGAGATTTGCATCTCTTTCCACGACGGGGAACAATCTGCCCGGGGTAACATGGCGCGTGATTGTTTGGTCCCCGTCCGTCGTTCGCCAGTCGTATCGTATGGAAAGCTCGCTTCCGGTCTCGCCAGCTTCAGTCCCGTTCTACCGTGTCCGACTTGTGCCCGTTCTCCCGCCCTTTTCCCCGTCCTCAAGAGCAAACGACTTCGCCTCACATGAGCATTTCCTGTTTTCCTTTCTCACGACGCGAGGCTTCCGTGTGTGGGTTTCGTGTGCTCGTTCGGTGTCTATGGTGTTCCTCCTCACTCTCCTTTCGCCATGTCTAGCACGACGCGGCCACGAGACAAAGACACGGAAACAGAAGGTAGGAAAATGTGAGGCATGTGCGTGTACGTGTGCGTGTGTCCCCCTCGTTTCTTTCCCTTGTGGGCTGTGCATTTGTCTACTTTTCTCGTATAGTACCTTGACCGGCTTGTTCACGAACCGCTTTGTCCTTGTTTCCCCCTCGTTCCGTGAACCGGTATGTCCGGCCGACGGGGTATTTCGTAAAAACGGCAGGAAGGACGGACGGTCTTTTGGTTCCCCCCCCTGGCTGAGTTCGCTTGTCCACTGGTCGCACACGCGCGCGCAGGCGGGACGACGATGCGTGCGGTGAAACGTCGAGGGGCTTGTCGTTTGTGTTATTGTGGTACCAGAGGGGGAGGGCTCGGGAAAGGTGTAGCAGGAAGCAAGGGCAAAGAAGAACGGGCCTTGTTGAGGCTGGAGTAAACGAGCGAGACGCTTGCTCGGCTTTAGGAGAGACCTGCGTTTGAGAGTGGTAAGGGAAAGTGGTCTTGGTGAGGGTTGTGCAAACGAGAGGCAGAGAGGGGGCGGGAATGGGCAAGTATAAGCCCGGACGAGATCGAGATTTGGTTCATTGCACCGCCTCTGGCTCTTTCTGATTGGTTCTCTGCAACTGGACTGCGGATGGCTCAATGACAGCTGCAGGTGCCGAGCTCGCAGGAACCTGGAAGCTTGCGGTTGACAGCTGCCTGTCGCCTGCCGTGCTAGGAGCTGGTATATTGCTTAATCACTGTCCTCCTGCCTTTTGGTCTTCCTTCCTTTCTTCCTTCCTTTCTTCCTTCCTTTCTTCCTTCCTTCCTTCTTCACCTTTCTCTTTTTTTCTCAGGGCTCCTTCCTCCACCTCTTCTTCACACCTTCTTCTTTTTCTTCTTCGTCCTCTTCATCTTCTTCCAAAAATAGACCGCCTTCATCTTTCCTTCCTCCCCTTCTCTTCTCTTCCCTTCCCCCCC
>JAMQMW010001878.1:18835-31190 GCA_024115155.1 Thelonectria blattea
CGGGAGCGAGAGAAAATCTTCTTCTCCTCCCTCGCTAACCATGAGATCCCTCATTCTTCTCGTCGCCCTCGTCGCTGGCCTGGCCACGGCCCTCGCGCCTCCCCGCCGCGTCGTCCGTTCCGCCTCCTCCAACTTCCCCCTCCCCGGCGGAAAGCCGACGTCGAGCTTCTCCCTCTCCGTCGCCAAGACGCAGAGCTCCAAGCGAGACTTCGTGCGAGAGTGGGCGGCCGCGAGGCAGAAATGGGGAAACGGCATCCCGCACGATGTCGTTTCGACCTTTGGGCTGCTTGACGATAGTGAGTCGTTTCCGCCCGAGAAAGGGAAGCCCGTGGATCTTGAGGGACTAACGCGTGTGTCTGTAACTAGGTGGTCTTGTTGACGTGAAGCCTTTGGGTAGCGACGACATCTACATTGCGGATGTTGAAGTCGGGAATCCGCCACAAACGCTGAAGATGGCCATTGACTCTGGTTCTGCCGACATGTGAGCAACCGAATCCCTCTCTTCAACCAACTGATGTGCTGACTGATAGTCTAGGTGGGTGCAATCTTCAGACACCGTCTATCGAACCAACACGGACGGCCCGTGGGCTCCTCAGTATCGACCCCATTCATCCAATACTTCTCGCCGAGTCGACGACGCTGAGTGGGATGTCACCTACAGTAAGTCGACAATCCTCTGAACAGATGGTGTGTCGAGTATCCTTCTGACGGAATTGCTTTCCAGTGGACGGAACCCATGCCAACGGCATTGTATACTTCGACACTCTCCGCATGGGCGGCTTCGAGCTTTTTGACGCCCCAATTCAGTCCGCTCAGATCGTCGCTCCTCGCTTCGAGCGCGAGACAGAGCTATCCGGCATTATAGGCTTCGCAAAGAGCCTCTCCAGCAACATTGAGCCCCCCCTGCCGTCCTTCCTCGACCGTCTCCGACCGCTCCTGGACAACTCTGTCATCTCCGTCGACCTTCGCCGCAACGCTTCGGGAACCTTTGACTTCGGGCACCTCAACGCCTCCCGTGCTTCGAGCAACATCACTTGGATGGACACTAACCCAGACAGCCCCCACTGGGACGTCACCTTCAACCTCACTGCTTGGACTGGTAGTCGTCGCGTCTGGTGGCAGCACGAGTTTGAGGCCACCATCGACACAGGCACCACGCTCATGTTCATGCCTGCCGACCTCGCCAGCCTGTACTGGTACGATGTACCCGGCATGCGCGTGGACCCCCGCCTCCGAGACTCGTTCACCTTCCCTTGCAACTTGGCCGATGGCCTTCCAGACCTCCTCTTCAAGCTTCCCAATGAAGCCGGTGATGACGAAGACCATGTAATCACCATCCCGGGCCGTTACCTCAACTACGGTCCCGTCGACGACGACCCAGAGTACTGCTGGGGTGGCATGCAGAGCGCCGAGGACCTGGACGTAACTATCTTCGGCGACGTCATGCTCAAGGCGCTGCTTGTGGCGTTTGACATCGACAACCATCGAGTGGGGTTTGCCAACAAGCCCCTCGATGACCTCGATTAATGCTATGCATCATTCTGGGGCTTTGTAAGATATCCACGGCGGGAGACGGGGGAATCTGTGCAGGACCATGGTAGAATTGTTTGCATGTGGAAGCAAGTCGTCGTTCTCGATTCAGTCGCAACTATTTAGCTAGTTAGCAAGATATTCCAGACTCTCATACCCATCATGGCTTGTCCAGCAAGTGAAGTGCAAAGTGAAGTGCAACTCTCGTCGAAGGTGAGGGCGACTCATAAAGGGAGATCGTGTGTGTATTTCTGAAGGTGGAAAAAAACCGTATATACACTCCCCGCTCGATTCCCACGTTGTATGCCGCCCCCCACGCCATTCCAGCCCCCGAATGCATCATCCATCTCGACATCCAACACAAAGCAGTGACATTCCACCCCCGTGGCCCCCAGACGATTGTCGTTAACGCAAAGATGAAAACCCCCCAGATAAAAGCAGCTCCCCCTTCTATATGAATCGGGCATCAGGTGTCGTTTTGAATAAGAGCCTAGCCGTGTTACGAGGCGTAGCACGGACAAGGCGTTGTAGCAGAGAAAAGCAATAACCGCAAATGTTACCTCTATAACGCCGGTGAGGTTGATCAAAAGTCATCGTCCAACGAGTGAGTGAAGGGTATTGGTGGGGGAGAAATTGGTTATTTGGCTGCGTTGACCCTCCACTCCCGCATTCCATATCCCTCGAGGTCAAAAAGAAAGACGCCTTAGTATAACAAGCTAGCCAGTCATGAGCTCAGCATGGGTCCATCAAGGAGTTGTCGCAATGCTGAATCAAAATCGGCCGTCGGCGGGGAATCGATGGTGATTTGAATTGCCCATGCGTGACATCATGCGCCAGCCGCAAAAAATAATATCAGGGACGAATAAACGATAGCCGCGGGATAAGATAACCCGGGCCTATTCTCTAACAAGTGCGCCGTTGAAAGTTCGATCATGTGTTTCGATAAGTCAAGCAAAACAAGGCAAATCTGGTGCCATGGTCATGCGCCTGATATGGCGGAGGACGTTGACATGCTGAGGCGATAGCGAGATTATTCGTGGTCTCCATCTAGATCAAAGCCAATCGAAGTCAGCAAATGCAGTCAACCAGCGCGGGAAGCGATGCAGTGTTCACCTTCACTAGCGCCCGGAGTTGGGGGCATGTTACCGGCAGAAGGGGCTTGCTGAGTGGCGCGGGCGGTGCCAGGACGAGAACGGGCCTTCTGGTCTTCCTTGTTGGTGGTGGCCTCGAGAGACTCGAAGTGTTGGTTCTGGTAGGCTTCTTGGTTCTCCTGCTGGCCCTGGGGACGGGGGGCGCGCTGGGTGTTGTTGCGCTTGAGTCGGTCCTCCATTTCGCGTAGGCGCTTCTCGAGGGATGCGAGTTCCTGGGTGTTTCTGTTGACGGATCGTTTCCTATGTTGAAGGCAAACGTTAGGCTTGATTCATGTTTCCACCGGGAATAAGGTTCATCTAGATCTTGGGGGGGAAAGGGGCAAGCTAGTCGTCGAGGAGAAGGGGAAGTTGGAGCGTCTTCTTACTTGTCGGAAACTTGCTGGTCCAGGTCGGTGAGGGAGTTTTCGATGCGGAAAATGTCCATCAGCTCCTGGGAGAAGGAGCGGGCAATGGTGCTGTTGGGAAGAGGATTGTCAGCTTGGTGCATTGGACTCTCGACAGCGACTCAGACTAACGATTGGGGACGGCGACCGCTGGGCTGCCAGTCAGCGTCGAGCTCGGCGTCGGTTCGGTCCATGGCGAAGGCTTGGGAACTCATTAAAAATGGATGGAAAAAGAGCAAATTGGGCTTCGATGGGGTATCACAGAGAAGAAGAAGAGACGCTGGTGAGAAAGGAGCTTTGGAGTTGGAAGTCGAGTTGGAGATGAGGGAAGGGAAGGAAGATGATGATAGCTCGGGGATGGGTCCCTTATGTTAATTAGTGCAGCTCAGTCCCGCAAGTCAGTCGGGTAGCGGTAGCTAATGTAGAGTCAGGCACGACGCAGTGGCGCACCTTCTAGGAAGTACCTAACCATGCTCAGTTCCTGCCCAGTGCAGTCTGATGAGGGCCAAGGGCCCAGGGGGGGTGGGAATATTTTGGAGTCGGGTCCGAAGAAGGGGCTTTTTTGCTCTTTCAATGTCCTTGTCGTGTGCACTGTGGGCGTGCTCTTTCCCATTCAAGTTCCCATCTCTTCTCCCTAGCACTTTCCCCCCCGTTCCATAGTGGAGCCCGCCCACAGGGACCTGCACCTGCAGCAGTCAGAAGGTGGAAGTGGAAGGTCAGGAAGGGGCATCTCTTTCTTTGTTCCCTCTTCTTCATTCACCTCCACTTGATTCATCCGGCTTTTGATTCACGAGTCCGTCCAGAGGATGACCCAAGCTTGGCCTGGCATGCGACACCCCCTCTTGACGCCTCGAACCGTCGGTCCCTATGGCGTTGCCGAACTTGGCTGGGAACATGTTAAGTCGACGTGATTTGCTTCGTCCCGGCAAACCTTGAACGTCCTGCTGCATTGCCGCCACTGCGACGCTGATGGAGAAGCCGGCAAAGAACAGCCAGAAGAGCCCGGACTCGGGGCCAGAATCTCTCGGAAGGGGGCCCGCGAAGTCATGGAATCCGCGTATCCCATGTTTTGTCCAGCCCAGAGCGGGAATGCCATGACAGACGACGGACGGCAGCCGAGAAATTAAGGTCTCAGACAAGCCAACAGCCGTGACTGTCGGACGCAGACGCTGCAGAGACGCGTGCTGCAGACTCGTGCAGTAGGTCTCACCCCGTGTCATCTCACTATCATTAGAGACATCTCGAGCGGCTCCCACCTGCTATACGAGGTTGCAACGACCAACGTCGTCTGGCCTTCTGGGCTTCAGACTGCCCAAAACAGCTGCCGGCTTCAGCTGATGATGACGATGGATGATTATCTGGCGGGAAGGATGCCGCATGCCACCACATCACAGTTGCGTTGCACACGCTGGGCTCCATGCAAGGGCATAGGCTGGCTGCACGTTTGGACTCTAGGTGAAAGAAGTCATTGGATTGCATGGATCCCCGCGCAGAAGCTGTAACACGGCCCCCAGCTCCAACAATCAATGCACTCAACTCGACGCTGTCCCTGTCCGTGTGCTAATAAAAGGGCCACGATCCATCAAAGTCGGAGAGAAAAAAAAACAGAACAAGGGGGGGAAAAGGCGAGATCAACCTGGCCGTGGCATCCATGAGAGAGGACGCTCGTCTCTTGGTCGTTGGTGGCGTTGTTCCTGTCGACAACCCATGGATGACATTTTTCGGGCCCTGGTCATCCTTGCTCATTATAGATTCTCCGCCCCCGAACGGTGGCAGCGTGTGTCCGTTTGAAACATGAAGAGGCAGAGAAGCTGGAGGAAGGTTTCTTCTGATGGTTTCGTTTCCCCTGTCGTCGGTCTGGGCCGCTCCCGTCACATGGCATCTCACTCAGCTGCCAACAAAGGAGACTATCCGCCCAAAGTACCATGACTTATCGTTCAATCAATTCATCTGCTTCTCGGCCAATCACGATGCTCTCCTCGGACGGTCCAATCTTATACCGGCGACCACAAGGCTCGGTCGCGTCCATCACCATCACGCATCCCGAATGGCAATGAAAAAGAGACAAGGGGGTTTGTGGACTGGATCATGGATGACATCAATCTTAATTTGCCATTTTTGATGAGAGCTCTTTAATGGTTGCCGGTCGGTCGGTCGGTCTGTCTGACTTATTTATTTCGTTTAATGCCCGCGTTTGCATTATCGTTAATTACTTGGACCATTCAGGCGCACCGCACGCGCCATGTCGAAATGATCCAACCCCCTCGACTTATCTGTCATGATGCGATCGATCCCGCACTGATTGATGCCAACGATTGGCGCTGGGGCATGACGAGCTTGGGGACCATGCGTGCCCCATTGTCGCGGGTCTGTATATAAAAGTCCAACCTCGCATTTCATACAAGTTACGTTGTAGATTTTAAGCAAGTATATCCGTATTCATACAAACTTTCAAATCTTATCACTCACAACTCCATCCATGTGGCTGAATCTATGTACCACAACAAGACTCCCTCCTCATTACCTAAGGTAGTATCCTTATTGTCCCCATTAGACTGGTCGTGATTGCCCCAGACGAACCGAATGTTTGGGACGACTGGCAACTGCGGGAAATGCGGGATGCACCTGCCCCAGCTACAAGTTAGCTTCTCGTAGTGCGGGGCAACGGTTGCTCCTGTTGAGAAGGAAAGTACGCATGAACCGGCGGACAGATACGTCCAATTGATTGTGAACACCTCCTTCCGCCTGCTTTTGGACCTGTCCTTTGACTTCTTCTCCCGTCTTCGTCCATCCGAGCAGCCTCCACAATCTTGGAAGAACGCGGTACTCGTAATTGGTCAGCATCTTGAAGGCCTTCATCTCAACGTCGTCTCAACACTTCACTTCACGCAGTCCGCACTTCATCATGCCTTACTGGGACCCCGATTACGAGTGCGGCACCTGCGGCAAGTACTTCCCCTCCGGATGGCAAGCCGTGGACAATCACTGTCGCGCGACCGGGCATTCGGCCGACCCCTCGTTCGACTGCGACAGATGCAACTTGAGCTTCTGGAGCGAAAGTGCGGCTGAGCAGCACATGAATGCCATGAACCACTTCAAGTACGAGTGCCACGAGTGCTACGAAACTTGGCCCGACAAGTCGTCGCGCAAGCAACACGAAATCGAGGACCATTTCTATTGCGCCGAATGCAATCGTGAATTCCAAAACAGAAACAACATCAACATGGTGAGGTTGACTGCGTCCATCTTCTCCATCCTTCCTGACTTTTGTCACAGCATCTCCAATCGCGGGCTCATCAAGCCTTCAACATCAAATGCCCCTGGTGCAAAAGGGGATTCGCCAATGCCGCAGGAGTCGTCACCCACCTTGAGACTGGAAGCTGTCCCTCTGCCCCCAAGATGAACCGGGACAGTCTCTATCAGTTCGTTCGATCAAAGGACACTAGTGGAGTCATTTCGAAGCACCTGCTCACGTGGGAGTCATCTGGCGAGTGCGAAGTCAACTCGCGCTCGTGGAATGGGGATGCCTACGAGTGCTACCTTTGCCACCGCGAATTTCCCAAATTACAGAGTCTCAATCAGCACGTCAACTCACCAACCCGTCAGTATCCCTGATCCCCCTACAAAGGTTCAATCTTCACCTACTAACGCCGTCGGTTAGATCAGCAAGCTCTGTACCATTGCCCCCAGCGATCATGCAGAAAGGACTTCAAGACGCTCGCTGCCCTTGTCAACCATCTTCAAAGCGAAGCTTGCAACTGCATCAGCTTTGGGAGAGTCCAAAACCGCATTGGGGACTTTATCAGCGGAGGTCGCATGCTCACGTTTTGATTGGGCTGCGACTATTCTGTTCTCCTACGGCCGGCATGGATAAGTTTCTATCTATCCTATGGGAACTTAAGTCGCAAGGTGGTCGGTCACGTCATCATCAGCAGCGAAAACCAGCAAAAAAAAGAAACACGAATGTATAGGAAAAGCCCAATGCGGGGGTCGAACCCGCAACCTTGAGATGGTTTATCAGAGTTGTGTACTCGTAAGAGTCTCACGCTCTACCGATTGAGCTAACCGGGCCTCAATCTCGGGGATGTGTTTTGATTGGTGATCGAGAGCTCGGAATGGCTTCAAGAAGTTGAGTGGTTTCAACCGGAGGAGAAACATGAGGTATGAAGTCGTCGAGTGCCTATTGCTGCTCTAGGCGATTGTCCATGACTTTTGTCGTAGATAGCCTAACGGCGAGCTTTGCTGTTTGCACTGGCAATGAATCTCACGTGCATGCCTGTTCTGGCGTGCGTTTGTTACGCCTGTCAATGAATGAAGGTAGTTCATAAGACGGAACAAACGCAGCTTGTCTTTCAATTGGGTCGACGGTATTGCGAAGTCCTATTCAAGAACTCCCTGGCATGTCCTCTGAGCCAAGACGTTTAAGCCTTCTCTTCGTCTGCGGAACACATTCTCATCACCAACCTCTCTTTTGAGTCTTCAGTCCATACATCTACAACCCAATCTCGGACGAACTCACCCCCAAGTATTCACCGGTGACTTTAAAATAGAGCTTCGTATGCACCCATTCCCGTCCTCGACTTCTGACGTCTTCTCACATTACTCCAGGATCTCTCTCTCTCTCACAATTTTTCGACACACCAAAAACCAAGTCAAAACAAGATGACCACGGCCATCCACCTCGAAGCCCGAGAGGAGACCAAGCCATACGTGGCCGTCCTGGGCGTCTTCTTCGGCGCCCTCGGAGCAATCGTCTTCTTCGTCTTCACGTACTGGGTCGCGGGCATCTTCCGGCCCGCGTTTGAGCGGAGGCTGAGGGAGTGGAACGTCGGGAGGTTCTTGCCCGATTACCGCCCGTAGATTTCGGGTTGCTTGATGCGTCTTTGGCGAGCTCTCTTGCTTCGGTGGAGATGCTGTTGCCTTTTGATGGGCGCTGTGGGCGAGAGAGGGTTGTGGTGTGGTTTTGTGATGAAGGCTGGTTTAGAAGTGGGTGGCAAGGGGGGGTTGTGGAATGGATGGTATTCATGTGGTTATGACTACCGTCTTCATAAGCTTCATCTGGTCATGATATCTGAGCAAGTCTAAGGAAAGTCGGGAGGAGTCCCAAGTACTCAGGCATGCTGTCATGCCTGGATAGGTACTGCAATCAAAACGGCTTTCCAGCACTCGTAAATCCATCTCTCTTGATCGTCGTGAGTATCGTCATTCAAAACATTGTCGACCTTGCTCCAAGGCCCGTCTTTTATATCTCGTCATCCTGTCCGTACGCATTCATTTTCGTGCAACATGTCTGTAGAAATATCTTGTTCCCCCCTCAGCTAAGAATCGACGGCGTCTTGTAGGAGGATGCCGACTTGGCCAGTTGAATCTCAGCTCGCTTCTCGGGGTTCTTGGTCGGGTCGTTGATGTCGTCTCCGTCGGCGCCCGGGTTCGCCATCTGGCACAGGTCAGTTGATTTATACGCCCAAAGGAACTGAGAGGGAACCCACCTCGTACTCCAGCGTCTTGATGAAGCGATAGAACATGACGGCAATAAGCGATCCGATAAACGGACCAACCCCTAAAACACCAGTTAGCCATCGTCCAAGACTGCATACCTTTCTCACTTACAGTAAATCCAATGCTCCGAATCAAACGTGTGCGTAATGACACACGGCCCAAAACTCCTCGCCGGGTTCAGCGACCCTCCCGTGAACTGCACGCCCGCCAGCTCGGCGATGAACAGGGCCAGGCCGATGCCCACGGGAGCAATAAAGGTGGCGCGGTGCTTCTCCTTGGCCAGCATGAAGATGGTAAAGACCAGCTCGGCCGTCAAGACCGCCTCGATGAAGACGCCCTGCACCAGCGACGTGTTTCCGCCCAGCGTGGTGCGCACGTTGAAGGCCTCTGGGAACAGGAAGCGCACCACGACCGAGGCCAGCAAGGAGCCGAGCATCTGGGCGGCGAAGAGACACGCCGCGCGAGTCAGCGTCACGCCTCTCACGAGAGCCATGGCCAGCGTGACGGCCGGGTTGAACAGGCCGCCGCTGATGCGGAAGAAGATCCAGACGTTGACCATGAGGGAGAAGCCGAAGCTGAGCGAAATGTACAGCAGCACCGCCACGTTGAAGCCGGTATCGCCTCCCGTGGTGGTCTGCTCGGCGCTCGCCCGGGACTGGATGTTGGCCACCTCGGTGCCGGCAAAGGCGAAGAAGAGGAACATTGTGGTGCCGACGAGCTCGCCCAGCGCCGCCACGAAGTGGTTCTTCATGTCCGAGTGCATCCACTCGGTCAGCGGCAGCCGGAGAACCTCCTTCTTCTCCTGCGGCGTGAGGTGGTTCCAGTCGAGGCGGGGGTGGTACATGTCTCCCGAGCGACCGTGGACGCCCTCGGAGGAGTAGCCCATCTCCTCGTCGGTCGGGCGACGCATGCGCGACGTCTCGAAGGGGTCCTTTGCGGAGCGAGCCTCGTCGTGGTACGCTTCCTCGTCGGAATCATGGGCCGGGAGGTGTCGACGAGCATTGAGATAAGCCGGGGGAGGATAGGGGCCTCTCCGGGACGTGTACCGATCGTGGCGGTGGTCTCCCCTCCAGTAGCGGTCGTAGTCACGCAGAGTCGGGTGGTCGCGGGGGACGTCGTAGTCAAAGTCCCAGTCATCACGGAACCGTCGTCTCTGTGATCTCACCGACGACGAATACTGGAGGGGTTCTTGGTCGTACGAGTGCTTGCGGCCATGGCCCATTGGCCCGACGGGAGCGTGAGGGCCAGCGCGGGAGCCGGGGCGCGAGCGGAGGCCATCGTGGCTGGCGCTCGGTTGGATGGGCGTGTCCGAGTCGGATCCTCGAGGCAGGGCTTGGTCGAGGGGTCCGGCGGAGGAGGGTCCGGCAGGAGAGGAGCCGGGCCGGGGAACTTCTTCGGGGGAGTAGCTGTCACCTGGGGGGGTAAAGGGGGAGAAGCTGCCAGCCGGCGTACTCCGAGCGGAACGAGGATGAGTTGGGGTCTGAAGGGTCGCCATATTGTGAGCCATGTTGAGACACGACTGAGAAAGCGAGTCTGAGTAGAAGGAAGAGTGTATTTACAACGGTGTTTGTTGTGCCGCTGCTACTTCGACTATTGATCATGGACGGCATATAAGCATCCAGATATATATCCACGGCTTTTGAAATATCTGAACAAGCATCGTGAGGTTGACTCGGCCTTGGTTCTTCTTCTCCATCCCGGCCGATGACATACTTTGCCATCCATGGTGGAGAGGCAAGCAGGAAAGCGTCGAAGAGGTCGGGATCCTGTGGTGGACTACGATTGGTGATCAAGGACGGACTGGTGAGTTTGAGGCACTTTTAGCGCGAGCATGTTCGACAAGATTATTCAAGTTTCAGCAGAGATCCGTAGAGGGGGCCATATCCATGGGATGCCCTTGGAGTAGACCGACGTGGTCGAGAAAGGCAAGGAGCGCCCAGAGCTTCCTAGGTGGAAGGACGGTGAGCATGACGTAGAAAGGCACGGCGACTGCGATTTCTGCGATCTCAACGATCTCGGTAGCGGGCGGATTCGACTCGGGATCGTCGCCAATCAAGGTGGAAAATGGTGCGATTGCGTCGGTTGAGGTTGCTAGGATAATGGCTGTAAATGAGGCTGGCGAGGTGGGCCGCGACGTGTAACCAGTCGTCTGAACATGTTGGCCAACGGCGAGAGCGAGACAACACCCCGCAATACATGCCATGGAAGCCCTGAAGGGCCCAGAAAGAAACTGTCGAGGGTTACACTACAGCTGTTGTGTGAGGCTGGACAGTGATGAGTTCAGCTCCAGGTCGATGCAGAAACTTGGCTTGGAGCTCATATCCTTTGCCAAGTGCGTAGACTCTCGCAGCAACAATATGGCCCATGTCGGCGTTAATTCGTGTCTCCATGTTCCGGACAGTCGAGAGAACGACAGCCGGGGGAGAAAATGTTGCGTTTCCCGTGCAGAGATCGACACTCGAGGCTGAGACTGGGTGATCCCTTCCACCAGAGCCGAACACCAGCTAGCCAACTTGACGCCACAGCTAGGAAAAGATCGAATCTTGATAGGAAAAAAGTCAAATCTCGACACTAGTCGGAGACAAGATGCGATCCGTTACACAGGGGTCCCCGCGATTCGACATTGGTACGGGAGACTGAAGTTGGCGGAAGGATCGGGCCCGGTGGAAGCTTGGAAGCGCAAGAGGGTTTCATAAGTTCGAAGCAAGGAAGCTGTCAAGGCCGAGCTGATAAAGCCGAGCTGTCAAGGCCAAGCAAGCCCTGTCCAGACCCGCTTGAACCCATGGCACAGCGTTTGAGAGTTGATGTGTCTGTCAGTCGACGGCGAAAACTCGTCAGGGACGCGATATGCATCGAAAAGGGGAGGACAGTTTCGGAGATGGAGTTGACACGTCGTGATGGAAAAGGAGGTTGAAGGAGATGGATTCAGGCGTGTGCAGTTGGTTGAGAAGGTGCAGGTGGTTGTGCAAGTTCGATGTGGCCTTGATGAACTTGGAAGGAGCTCTTTCTGTAAAGTGGCCTCACGTGACAGCCCGTAACCATCGGGACCCCCTCTCGTCTGTTTGGACAACATCCACAACGCGTCGACGATTGATGTTGACTTTTCAACCAGCCGAAAGAGACGGGGAGAGATAGCTACGAATACCGAATACCGCCACGTCGCTCCCGATCACCGCCCATCCCGTTTCCGTTCCACCGGCTTGGCCTGCAGCAAACAGCGAGCAGCAGCAATAAGCAACAAGTCACAAGCAGCAAGCACCAGCGGCGGCATGGACTTTTCCCGTGGCTCTCGCAGAACCCGCCACGCAGCGGCGAATGCTGGAAACGCAAATGCAAATGCAAATGCAGGTCCAGCCTCATCAGGCCCGAACCCGTCAGCCAGCCCTGGTGATCACGGCCATCTCCACGACCGCCTCCACGAAGCCCTTTCTCCTCATGGACTCCTCGCTGCTCCCACTGCAGCTCCTACTGCTGCTCCCGCCGCTCCCGGCCGTCGAGGCGTACCTGCTGCGGCCATGCTGGTGACCCCCGATGCGCCTCCTCCTCCTCCGCCACATCGGACCCCCGATATGCCTGGAGACCAGCAGCTCCGACGTGCGCCGCCTCCGAACCCGTTTCGATTATATCGTAGTAAGTCGGCATCGATAATTCCTTTTTTTTCTTTTGCTTTTTACTTCTTTCCCAACCTCCCTCGGGTCTATTTGTTCTTTTGTTTTCGTTGCTTTCCCTTGCCATCGCGGCGACGTCCCCGTATAATGCACCCGTCGATGCAGCGTAAAAAAAAAAAAAAAA
>JAMQMW010001878.1:31254-58947 GCA_024115155.1 Thelonectria blattea
AATTCAATGTCCCTCACCTTCACCTCATCATCATCGTCACTGCCTCGAAGCATTTTCTTTCCCCTTCAAACTTCGTCTCTCTCGTCTCTCTTTCCCTCCATCTCCTCCCCCCTCCTCTTGCCACACCGCATCCCCCTCCTTTGGTGGTGCTCCTCTCTCGTTTGCCTCGGACACCTCCACCGAAACATATCCAACATCTCCCACTGGCTCGTTTTTTTTTCTGGTCATCATCGCCGGCTTCGGCTCGCCTCACTGCAGTCATTCCTTTTACCATCAACATGGTGTCTTTCGACGAAGATGACGACATGCCGGATATGACCTTCTCCCCCACCTCGCCCATCTCGCCCATCTCGCCCGCCACTCCTCCTCTCAAGCGAGTCGCCCTACAAGAGCTTCCCATCTCACGTTTCGGATGCCTCACGCGTGCCCGGGAACGCACTCTGCGTCCTTGCCCCTCATTGGACAAGGAAAACCTGCGCGCCGTGAGACGCGCTCTCGAGCATCGCCGCATCACACTCGATCGACAGTTTCGCTCCGTCACCCGCGCCTACCAGCAGTATCGCGCTCGTCGGAACCGTCTCATGCATCTGACACAGAACCTCGACGACTTGATTGCTGCTAACTCCCAATTAGCTGCCCAGCCCGCCGACCATCCGCGTCTTAGCATGCCGCTGGTCGACTCGGACGACTCGGGTTCCGAGCCCGACCTGAGCGTGCTGGGCATGGCTCGTCCCGGTCCCATCGCTGGTGCTGGTATTGGTGCCAGTGTCGTTCGTCCTGTGGAGGAGCAACAGATGGAATATGACGAGGAAGATGACGAGGAGGTGCTCTCGCAGGAGCAGTACGAAGCCGAGGAGGACACCAGCATCGACGAGGAAGACGACGTCGACCAACTAATAGACCCCGCCGCCATTGGTCTCAAGGAAATATCAAACCTCGCAAAGTTCACCGTCAGCAGCCACAAGCCTGGAAATGGCGTCGAGGAGCTACGGAGCGACGACCTCAAACTCTTCTGGCAGTAAGGTCGCTTCCGTCCCAAACCCCCGTGCACTCAGCCCTAACCCTGCCCAGGTCTGACGGTCCTCAGCCTCACAGGCTCACCATCTACTTCGTCAAGAGGGTCGGCATCCGCGACATACGCTTCTTCGTCGACTACAACGAGGACGAGTCGTACACGCCGACAAAGGTCATCTTCAAGTCGGGCACCAGCGAGAACAATCTTATCGAGTTTGCCTCCATGGCCCTCGACAACCCCGTCGGCTGGCAGCAGGTGCCCCTCGCCGGCGCCGGCGGCGACCCGGACGGAAACACGCTCATATCGTACGTGCTGCAGATGCAGATACTCGAGAACCACCAAAACGGAAAGGACACCCACCTGCGTGGCATCAAGATTTACGCCTTCGATGCCGACTCGGCACAGGCTCCGGGCAGAGACGGCAACCCCGTCGACGAGGTCATGGATCTCGTTGACGAGGCTGTGGAGAGGAACGCGGGGAGGGTGCCCGGTCAGAGGGCTGGCAGCGTGAGAAGGCTGACTGGTATGCCTCGTCACGAACACGGGGAATCGGGGCTGCCCATTCCCGACTTTATGCGAGAGCCAGAGATCCGATGAGTCTTGGGACAGGCGTAATCATGTTTGTTTAAAAGTGTATGACTGGGAAAAGCCGGGAGGCATGCATGTTATGACTTTGTCGGGCGACTTCAAAATAGTCAACAAAAAACGGGATAGAGGCGGCAAAAGGATGCCAAAGCCCACGATTAATGAGAATCATGAAGAACGAAACACACATTTCACATGGAAAAAAGGGTAACGGGGACAACCAGAAATCTATAAAATAGTTCCAACCCTTGAGCTGGAGAAAAAAAACCACAGACAGGCATGAGAACCAGCTTCCATTTGAAAAGAACCCCTACCTCTCTCTCTTCTAAGCCTTGGCTGCCATGTCGAACTGATAAAAAACTGAAGTTATAGCAAGCAATCCACTCAACCATAATTAATCACCTGGTACCATGCCCCCCAAGTCGTCCTTGATCTGCTAAAAAGCACACGTGCAGCACATTTATGTCGTTTTTGTTAAAATAGCCATTCTCGCCTCACCATGCCATGTCATGCTCCATAATCCATCCATCCATCTATCCATCCCCTCAGACAAACGCAAGCCTTTACGCCGGGACACGAGCCGGCAAGTCTTCCATATCATCCATGACACTATCCGAGTAGTCGCTCTTGGCCGCGGCAGCTTCGGCGGTGTTAACGGATCGGAACTTGCTGGGCGTCTTCCTCTTCCGGAGGCGCGACTCGTCGAGATCCGAGTTGTTGTTGTCGTTGTTGTCCTCCTCGGGCACGGCAGGAGGCTGGGATAGGAGGGTCTCGTCCTCGATGGGGTCCTGCGAGGGAGCCGCCGAGCGCCTCGACGGGCGCTTGGGAGTCCTCGTGGGGGCGGACCGGCGAGGGGCTCGGCCCTTGCCAGAGCCCTTCTTGGCCGAGCGGGTGGCTCTAGGGGGCGCCGGCTCGACGAATTCGGGTTCGACGGGCTCGATCGGGTCGGCTTCGGGTTCGGCAGCTTCCGCGGGTTCGACGGCTTCGACGGGCTCGGCAACTTCCA
The DNA here is from genome assembly GCA_024115155.1 of Thelonectria blattea. Classification (NCBI taxonomy): domain Eukaryota; kingdom Fungi; phylum Ascomycota; class Sordariomycetes; order Hypocreales; family Nectriaceae; genus Thelonectria; species Thelonectria blattea. The sequence continues at coordinate 33,861 of JAMQMW010001878.1, forward strand.
TCGGCGCAACGGGCACAACGGGCGCGGCGTCTTCAATTGGCTCCACGGGGAGATCGGGCTGAATGGCTTCCTCGAGAGGCAGCAATGGATCGATGGGCAAGTCGGGCTGGATGTTTTCGTCGAGCACACCGTGCTGTGCCTCCGTCTCAGCTTCGGCTTCGCCCTCGGCCTCGCCGTCAGAGTTGGCAACGTACTCGTCGCTAATATGAGCACCTTGAGACGACCCGTTGGCAATGGTGGAGGCTGGGATTGTCGCAAAGAATTCCATCTCCTGGGCGTCGTCGAACATGTCATCGCTGACGTTGGGAAGCTCGCCCACCTGGTTGTACTGGTCCAGCAGGTACTGGGTACAGTCGCGAACCGTCAGTTCCGTCCAGCCAGGGACGGTGTGTTTCAGGCGGTGCCAGAGCAGAACCTGGGTTGTCCGATGCCAGCTGTTGCGGTACTGCTTGTCCACCAGCCTCTGCCAGGGGATCTTGGCGTCTTCGGAAACAGACGAGACGTCGATGGCGAGAACGAGACGGTAGCGTTCCTCGTCGGGCATGTCGGCAATTTGTCGACGAGCCTTCTCCAGGCGGAACGAGATCTGCGCGTCGGGCTGTTGGGAAGCGAGCTTGTCCTTGCCATGGGTCTTGATGTTCAAAGCCTTCCACTTTGTGATGCACTGAAGGCGACTGCGAGTTCGCTCCATGCGCTCACTGATGTTCTGCCAGTCGATGAGTTCTTCGTATGGCTTCTGAAGCAGGTCTCGGCTGGGATCCATTGCGCGAAGCTCGTCGATGGCGCCCATCGCTTCCATGACATACTGGGTAAGGTTGCGCTCCTCGGTCTCGTCCCAGGAATCCTTTCGTTGAGCGGCGCCGCACACAATGTAGTTGCGATATCGATCACGGAGATCTTCCGGGTGGCGGTTGATAATCGCGGCAATCTTGGACCATTTCGTACCGTTGGCCTCGATGAGGTCTCGAAGCTCGGCGTCTTGCTCTGGAGTCCACGTTCCGCGTGCGACAAAGTTGTGAAACTTCTTGCGAGTAATGTTGATAATCTTTTGTCTGTGTCGGTCGGGACAAGTCTCGAAGATGCGGACCCAGAGCGCCGCATGCTCGTCGCCGGCAGTTGTTCCTCCAGGGGCGTGGATGAGCTCGTTGACCTGGAACCGGGAAAGGTCGTGCTCGGTGCAGAAGCTCTCGACAGCCACAGCGATGCGGCTCAACTCGGCGTCGCTGAATCGACCCTGAACAAAACTTGCCATCCTGGCCCTCCGCTGGACTGTACCATCCTCCCCACCGTCTCCTTCAGCCTGTGACAAACGGGCAGGCAGCGACTTCCTACGATTGGCGGCCTTTTTCGCTCGAGCTCGCGGCTTGGGAGTAGCAGATGTCGGCAGGTCGGCAAAGGATACATCATTCGCAGTCGTTGGTGGTTCTTCGTAGTACGTAGGCTTGGCCTTCTTTGCCCGAACCGATCGAGTCCGCTTCGAGTTGCTACTCGGGGCTTGCGGCGTCTGAATTGGGCTTCCAGGAACATCGTAGATGTCAGCCTCCTCCTGGTCCTGGCCCTGGCCGTTGATGGCTTCCTCCAGGGCCTCTTTGGCAATGCTCTCCATTTCACGACGGCCTTCGCCTTCGCCGACATCCTCGGATCCGTTAATGTGAGGGTTTGTGTCCAGAGAGTTGTCATCAAAGGGATTCTGGGGTATCTGAGCGCTTGGCGGGAAGTCGACATCCATGGCGCTAATGTCGCCGATCGCTGCAACGCCGTCGTCGAGTCCTTGAGCATCGCCGTTCTGACCATCAGCTGGTTCGTCGTCCTGTGTTCCCGGTACCACTTCCTGCGATGGCTCGATTACGTGGTCATGCGATTTTCTCTTCTTTCGTCGAGTTTCCTCCGCAGCATCAGATGAGGTGCGCTTCCGCTTTGTAAGTGCAGTGGACTCGGCCACCACCTCGCTCGAGTAGGCGTTTGATGCGGTATCGTCGGTATGGTTTTGCCCGTCTATGGAGAGGCTGTCCAGGTGCTCAGCAAACAGGGAGGATTTTCTCTTCGATTTTTTTTTTCTGCGTGGAGTGTCGTCTGCAATGGGCGACTGAAGGTCGTCGGCCCCTTCAGAAGCTCCTTTCTTCTTGCGATCTTTCTTGTCACGCTTTGACCTTCTGGACTCGGACGACGGCGGCGCAGCTTCCATGACGGCCTCGGGGGCCTTGCTGGCATGGTCGAACGGTGATGGGTTCATCTGGGAGCTGTAGGGTTCCGGAGCAGCGTTGCTGTCGAACATCTCGAGGGCTCCGAAGTCGTCATCTTGGTCGTCGAGCTCGCCGTCGGCTTGGGCGTCGGGTTCGAAGTTGTCAAAGGCCTCGACGGCATCAATTGAATGGACACCTGCGTCCATGTCGGCCTGTGCGACGCTGTGCGACCCGTTCATCTTCTCGTTGCGCTCGTCGCCGGAGAGCTCTTGGCGTGGTTGTTCTTCGTGATTGTTGGGCGGCAAGGAGGTTTCGTTTGTGGCTGTAGACGGGTCAGCTCCGTCCGGCTGCGAGCCCACGAGCGACCAGAGGGTTGAGGCAAGACGAAAGTCGGGCCACTTGCTGTTCGAGGACATGGAGAGAGCCCGTCGCGAGTTGAAGCTCTTGGATGGAATAATTGTGTAGGGTAAGGAGTGTCGAAAAGGGTGTGGGGCTTTGGGAGAAAAATCGGCTGCACGCGTCCGACTCGACGTGAGGACTGAGGAAAGTGAGATGGTTTGCAGCTGCCCTGGAGAAGTGGGTGCCTCGGATATCAGGCATTAATTGGTCCACGCGTGCATATCACCAAGACGCGAATCCTCCACGACGTTGAACAAAGAAAATTTATTTGTTTGTACAGAAAATGAAGCGCTATTCTAGACATGAGCCAAGGAAATCTAACCTGTTAGTTGTTGTACACGCCATTTCCCCTCAACCATACGCCGTCCAACCCCGAGTCTCCTGAAGACGCCCTGAGACAATGCAGCCATCCATTCCCCTCCGCCATCCCGTCATAAAAAACGCGAACCTAGATCGTTCCTCAATCATCGTCTTCGTCTTGTTCACCTTCCTTCAACCGCACCGTAACGCCCTTGAAACTCTTCTCGAGCTCATATTGCCCACCGAGCACGAGGTCCTTGGCCACCAACTCGCGCGTTCGGCCCAAGCTCTCAATGTCGGAGATTCTCTGGATGGTTCGTTCGAGGTGCTTCTCAAAGCGAGGCTCGGCGCAGATTTCCTTGAAGGCGAGGTGCATCGGGACACTGCTGGCTCGAACGTCGGCAGTGCTCGTGATGCTAAACAGGTTCAGACTGTCGAGCTTCCTGATGAAGTCACAGCGGGTTTGGATCTCCTGGGCGAGGTGGAAGGGATATGTGGGCAAAAGGTGGCCGACCACATCGTCATAGGTAGGTGACGCCTTGTCCTTGTCGACGAGAGCCTTTGCAAGAACCATGGCAGCGGCCTGGAAGTTTCATTAGCATCTGGAGCAAGCCATTCACGAGGCAATGGTTAACTCACCGCCCACTTCTGTTGGTCCATGACATCGTCGTCCATTTCCATTCCCAGGATCCAGCACTGGTTCAGAAACCACTGCTTCTCGATTTCCTTGATCTTGTTACACGTGTCGAGCATATTGGAGCTCTTGGCCACGCGGTTCAGGAAGCTGAGACGGCCTCCAACTCTGTCGTAGACCTCCTCAAGCCGTTCAGCCGACAGCTTTTCTCCAAAATATCTCAACCTGTAGCGCTGCAAAGCAGATATCGCTTGGCTCTTGGGGAGGTCCACGACAGACATGACTTCCATACGCGTAGCCAACTGCTTGAAACGCTCGTACACCCAATAGTCGTCCGAGTTGAACACCATGGTGACCAGATTTGCCGCAGCCCATTGCTCAGCACGCTGCTGGAGAAGCTCAATGAGGTCGCGTCCATCTCCGTCGTCACGCAGTAGGTGCATTTGGTTGACAATGACGATCAGAGGCTTCCCCCTCTCTTTTCTCTTCTGCAGAGCCACCTTTTCCAACTTATTGAGCGCACGCTCGATATCCAGCAAGGCGGTTGATTCGCGAGGGCCACGCTCGCTAAAGTATCCGCCGATGTAGTCCTCGTGGTACTCATAGTCCAAGGCCTTGCCTAGGCGGATTCTGAAAATCTCCAGGTCGGCGTGGGCTTCAAACATGGCAACGCCGTCACCATTAATCTTTCGCATGGCTTCAATAAGCATGCTACTCTTGCCACATCCCTTGTCTCCGATGAGAAGATGATAGTGACCAACGTCAACGCCATGCACGATGGCATCGACACGGCTCTGCTCGCTGCGAACAACCCAATGCTCTCCCGTGCTACCGGGATTGCGGGGAGTGTCTTTGCCAATAGCAGCCAGCTCAAGCACCGGATCGCCCGGCTCAAAGGCACGCGTCATCTTTTTGAGCACGATCCTCTTGTAGCTCTTGTGGTAGATATAGCCAGCTGCAGCAAAACCAAGAGCCAGAACCAGGATAGAAGCAAAGGTTGTCGCTGCGGACTCGCCCATCCTCACCAGGATAGAGGGTTCTGATGAATATTGGGGGGCATCTCGAGGACCAGGGTCTTCCCACGGAGCGTCGACTGAGCATTTTCGTTAGCCAAGTCTGACACGTGAACCATTCATCACCCGAATGAAACAGGAGAACTTCACTGGCGAATTTAGATGACGAACACACTCGTGCACGCCTGCTGGTTCAAAAAGACCAGATCTGCCATTTCCAAGATGCATCGCTAAACGAAAGCTCGCAGTTGCGATTTCAGGCCTCCGTCAGCACGGGATCGGCCTTGGCCAGGATGCCAATGCTGGTGAGCTGAATATCCGCTTGCGACTTGGCAAGTCGTCGCTCGATGTGGTCTTGAACGAACGGTGAGTTGAGAGAGCATCGATACACATTATGAATATCGGTACCCTCTCCCGCGAATAACCGAACCGGGGAAACTCACCCTTTCTTCTAGAGCTCTGAGTAGAGAAGTTCAAGCTGGCGGCGGTGGCGGGATTTCTTGGCCCCCAATTGCACATCTGCAGCTGATTCTGACGCCGCAGAATGGGGGATCTCCAACGGGCGAGCTGGAGCGCCGTGCGTCTCGAATGGTGCATTGCCATGGCTGTGAGATATCCGAGGCAGCACAGCACCTCGAGCAGGACAGAGAAACGGGGAGAAAAGGAAGGCCAAAATGGACAGTCGGAGCGCACAAAAGAAAGAAAAAGGAGCAAATAAAGAGGCCGCAGTCGGGATATCCCCAAGCAAGCTTTGAGCTGGCAGTGTCGACGAAAGCCCGTGGCCCTCCAGCACGGATTGGGCTTGGTGCAGGGAACTTAACCAGACAGTCGGCATCGGGAGCAGACGCAGCCCACTAAAGCGTCACTGCTGAGCGTCCACTGGAGCGTCAAACAGCCCCTGGATGGCCCACTGGGGAATCGCGAACACGTCACTGCAGGCACTTGGTGATGAGCTGACTGGAGCTTTCAGCAGGGCAGGGTATCATGTCGTCGCAGTCTGAGGTTCCGTACTTTGGTATTTGGTGGTGAGAACTTAAGACTTGAAATTATAATAGTCAAGAAGCTAAGAAGGCACCTAATAATCCTCTACCAATCCTCACTCGCTTGACAAAGACAACAGCTTGCCATGTGCAGAGACAATTTGCGAGGCCTCCTGATGTCACGCTCATTAAACTCTCCTGCACCTTAATTTAAGGTGCGCGCTTCTTTTTTGGCCGAGGGAGGAAGGAGGCGCTTTCCCACCAAACTGCTTTAGCTTGTGTGGAAGGGTCTCTCACGTGACAACCTAGTTGACCTCATTCCCCTCCATGGCGATAATCGCTCCTCAGTTCGAACGATATATTCGGGAAAATCGACAAAGACATATTTTTTTTAACAGCTCGTGGATGAAACTGAATCACAAACGAGCTCCTCTGTTGTATGTGATGCGTTCGTCATATCGAATTTGGGCCCGGTCGGGATGACTGGGTTGGTTGTCCAATTGGCCAGCACAATACTGAAGTTTGCCCGAAAACCGTGTTGAGTGCCAGCGGTTTTGCCTAGGAATACTAATTAATCCCTGGTGGTTTCATCCTCTTCTCAGCCATTATCTGCAATGGTGGTGAGAAGTCGACATCGAGGTGCGTGATGCTGGGGTTGCTTTGGCTCGTGACCAATCACTGCCTTGCTCCTTCCTCCTACCTCGAGGTATCTGGCCAGCTTGTTTTGGCCCCTTCTTCTCTTGTTTCTCCCAACATGCACCACCATTTCACGCCCAGTTACATAGCGACTCTTGTGAACCACCATGCCCCTCTTCGCGGCTGAACTCGAGGAGTGGTGGCTTGGCCCTGGTTACGAAGCCATCACTCGTCTAGTTGATCATGGCGATGGCGCCCCGAAACCTCAAGAATGCGGCTTCGCTCAGCATCTTCGACACCGCCTTTGCGCTTTCGACAACGACCGTGCGCTTCAAGCCGACCTCAGGGCAGCTTGGCCATCGATCCGCTCCGCGAGGAGCATCAATTACGCCGCGAATCCCCGAAAGCATCTCAAGGAAGCGTCACGCACTATTTTTCTGCGCACCCAAGATGGCGGAATGGTCAAGTCTCGAGTCATGGATGGCCTTGGATATCTGGATGCCATGGAAGCCCATCGTCTCCATCTCATGAAGGCCACCCAGAAGGTCATTGATAACTCGACAATCGACGACCAACACCTCCTGGCCATCAAGGAACTCGACCGACAAGCCCTGATTCATTACGGCCACTTCCACTTGGGATTCAGAACCTGCGTAATTGATACTGGATTCCATCAAGACGGACAACGAGCTAATGAAATCCCACAGATCCTTATAGACGACCTTGCCCAAGCCGGCAACCAGAAAAGTCAAGCGCCAAATATCGTGGCTCGCCTCAACGCCCTGTTTCCGCCCGCTTCGCTGCTTGAAGACGCCGATGATCATGACCCATCGCCTTGCTCCGCAGGTCTTCGTGACAGCATCCGATTCTCCATTCTCCAGCACTTGATGAGCGATCAACCTGCTTCAGACCAGCGCCAGCAATCCATCAAGATGAAGTTGCTAGGCTGGTGCGATATTCCGGGGTACGACCAGGCCCGTGAATCCTTAGTTCGCTATTGTGAGGAGGTGAAGAAGCTGGAAGATATCTGCTTAGCCGTGCTTGATGCCTCCGAGCGACGGAGCACCACACCTCGAGGTTCGTCTTTCGAGTCCGGCACCACACACGAGGCGTCCATCATTTCTCCAAGCAAGACGTGCCCAGATATTACCTTGAGTACAGATCCCTCGTCTATATCTAGACAATCGGTGCCTCCCCCCAAATCTACTTCTGCGATTCTGGTCTCGAATCCACTCCTTCATGGAATTCCAGGACGAGAAATCTCGGCCGCCAAGACAGACGGCGCCGCGTTTGCTCAAGACTACAGCGCTCCTCCTGTCCTATCTTACCCGGCAGATCTATCCAAGACTGAATTTCACCAGCATCCTCTCGCCCAGGAACTGGATATAACCCCCCCCGAGATGTCGATACTGGGGCTCCTAATTCCAAAGGAAGTCAAGACTCGAGATTTCTAGTACAACATCGACAGCGATGACGAACTAGGACCTGAGAAGCCCCCCAAATCCCTTCTCCAAATCCCAGTCGCCAAGAGTCCGAGCAAGAGAAAACGACATCGGGTGTTGAAGGAAGATGTTCCGCCGGTCCCTCCGCTTCCACCGATCCCAGATTACTTCATGGCGAACGCGACTCCCAAACTTCTGGAAAAGATTGTCAAGCGAATGCATTCTCGAAGCGAGCTCAAGGGAGCCCTCAAAATCGAAGTCGCCAGAACTGAAAGGGCTCCAGAGCGAGCCCCAAGTTCTGGATTATTGAAGTTGGGCAGCAAGAAGCGCCGCCCGGAGTTCAAGCTCCAGATATCTCGCCCCGAGCCGATACCTGAGGGTAGTCTCTGGAACCTACATTCGAAATCTTGTGCTGACGATACGACAACAATCACTCAACCAGCCCATCTGCGGTCAACCAACGGGTCGAAACTCAAGTACCGGGTGGAAAAGGCAAGGTTGTCGCCAATGGAATATGCCCGAATCTACTTGATTGAGAAAGCGCTCTCGGAACGGGAAAAGAGGCCCTGCGAGCTGCCAAAACCGGAGAAGAAATGGTTCTGGACACCCGGTTGGGAGAAATTCCTTATCATTCCGAAAGTACCAGCTCCCATCCGGCGAGACCTTGGCTCTCCGGCGGCTACAGATGGATGCTCCACGAAGGTCGTTCGGCTCAGGAAAGGCGACTCTGCCACCGATTCGTCAATGCTGAAGCCACCACCGAAAGAAGCTTGGAAACGGCTATCCCTTCATCTTGGCGACATGCCAGTCCTTCTTCCCGACTTCCTAGATATTTCTTCTTTTGGCTCAGCCGATCAAACCGCTGACTCCGACACGGAGACGGTGAAGCCAGACACGAAGGAGACAAGTGAAGACGGGTTGACCCGAGGAATGATTTCTTCTCAACGGAAGCTTCAATCTCAAGAGCCCCTAATCCAACATGATATCCAGCCAGATGGCCACTTCGCAGCAGAACCCGAGTTGCTTCAACAAACTCGAGAGGCGATAGAGCATACTGGCTATCATGGATTCAGCTCCATGGACGAGGCAGCCTCCAAGTCCGGCACCAGAGCATCGACAAGGGAAGATTTGAGGAGTGCGTCGCCTCAATTACGAGAAGGCACGACAGCTGTGGAGACCAAGAGGAAGAGGTATGAACGGCCATTCACGACGCCGAAGGCACTCAGAACTCGTGAAGTTGTGAGAAAGATGTCACATTTGGCCTTGTCCGAGTTCTCTCCTTCTAGTCGTCCAAGCCCGTTGACCTCGCGCAGAGCCGTCACCCACAGCCCTCAGTCAACAATGCCACCCGAGAGCTGCACTCCGCTGGCCCGTTTCCCCATTTCTGCGAGACAGTCGGCGCGGCTTACTCCTTCTACGCTGATCAAGCATGTTGTCGGAGGTGCAGGCGGACAACTACACCCAAACGACTCTCATCGAGCCCAAATCGTCCACAGTCACAGCGCAGAGTTCCCTGCTGCATCCTCGGCTAACCTCTGGGGTTCTCTTTCAGGGGACCCTGGAACTGCGAGCCTTCGCCCAGAACCGCTTCGCATCGGTGGACGAGATTGCCAGAAAAATGACCAGAGAAGAAGTCAGTGGCCCAAGGTTCTGGGTGCCCTCTCTCCGCCAGGACGGGGAGGTCAGGATGAGCCTGGACCAGGCGACGCTCACGGAATGATTGAAACGAGCCTTGAGGGAGACCAGCACGAGAATTCACCAACAGGAGGCCATGAGACACTGACGATATCAAAGCGACGAGGTGGACACGCGCAGGATGTTCCGGCTGTTCCCAGAACCGTTCGACGATATTCCTCGACCATCATGACCCCAACGCCGTCAAGAAAATGTCTTCAGTTTGAGTCGCCTGTCAGAAACACGCAGACTAGTCCTTCGGGCTTTACTCCCCGACATGTCAAGGACGAAGCCGAGTCTCTGACGTCCAGATATCTGATGCGATCTGACGAGAACAACGAGACTAATGGATATGCCAAGACGGTCCGAGGAACACAGGATATGCAACAACGCGAGAAGGGGATGTTTGAAGATGATCCTTGTTCTCGTGGACAGCAGTACGACGCCTCGCTTGACCAGAGCATTCCCCCAACGCCGCCACAACTCTATCGCTCAAGGGCCATGGCTCGAAGAGCTGCGCGACGGTATGACAGGGCTGATGCTGCTCGTTACGACGGATCCGGAGGTAGCCTTGTCTCTAAGGATTCCGATGGCCGCCCGCAGATGGGCAATCTATCGACCCAAGTCCAATCCCAGGGTCGTCTATCAACATATCTCCGACAACATTCCGATAGCTTTGGGTCGCCCAAGGACGCCTCGCGCGTACATGGCCCATTAGATGTCTCGCATACCTCCTCTCGAGGACTTGATACGGGGGAAGAGGCTGTCTCTCCGAAGCCAGATAGCAACCATCTCTCGAGGACAGAGATGACGCAAACGCCGTCCTTGGAGAGCACCGAGCTCAGCGTTCCGCAAACGCCTTCTTCGACCATCGGGGGACTCTTTCGCAAACGAAACCGATCCCAGCACGGAGGTTCAACCCCTGGAACCCCCAAGACCCCTAGGACCCCCAGTACGCCTTCCACCATATGGCGGCCATTTGAAGAGGCAGAGGGCGAGCAAACGCGAGCACCCTCTTGGTTAGCCGGGGCCAATGAAGAAGCGCCGCCAAAAAACGAACGAACCCTGTTCTTCAAGGAACAAGCTGGACAGCCGACATCCCAAGGTCCAGTCAGCCCTGGGGGATCATCTATGCGGAAGCCATCCCTTTCTCAGATGAGAAGTCGGGAAAGCATTCGAAGCAGCGTCAGGTTCAGCCGCAGACAGAGCACGGAAAACCTCGTCGAGTGGCCGAGATTCATTGCAGATACGTCCGAGGCGTTTCTCACTTCTCCTGCGCCTCCTGTCCCCCCCCTGCCAACGCCTTCGCGTCTCGAGTCTCTTTGCTCGGTCGCCGAGCTCGAGGCTGAAGGGGAGGACACGGCAGAGTACAAAGCCAAGAAGCTCTACGGATCGCAACGCGAGCCTCGAAAGCTTCGCAAGGCAAGCAAGGAAGTGTCGTGGGGACGCACTCCGAAGACGACGCAGAGCACGAGCGGGCTCAGATCGGTGTTTATGAGGGACGCCATGAGAGTTGGGTCTGGGAGGAGGGGAGTTGACGACAGAGTTGACGAGGTTGTGCGTCGACAAATGTGAAGGGAAGGGGAGGAGACATGATTTTCTCTACTCTACAGTTCTTTGGTCACGAATCTTTGGACGTATTGGAAGGAGCTTCATTGTGATATCACGACATGTTGATTGGTCTAGGGCAGCGTTTTTGAAGCTTCCATGTCTAGCAGCAACATTTACGAAGACGGCACTTGTTATGAGCACAAGGCGGGCGATGGAAGCGGGTTGAGCTTTCTCTAGGTTATCTTGCGGGCGCTGGAGTCGTCTATAGGTAGTAGACTAGATGGCTTTCGAGAGATAGGAAATGAAGACGACTGACTGTTCTATTCGTACCCCTTGAGGCCTTGGTAGACAAGTCTGTCGGTGGCTTGCCGCTTCACCACATTGGAACACGGATGGAGAGATATTGGATGCCAAAAAAAGCAGGCCGGGTGCGCCCCCCCTGAGATATTACATACATGGCGTCTACATCCATGTCAGCAGCCTCGTCATGTGCTCCGTGTCGTCGGCCTCTCCCGTATTTGCTTTTTTCTTTGCTACATAGTAGGCGGGCAGGCAAGACATCAGGCCGTTTGTGTCGTATTCTGGAACAAGTGCACCACCACCACCACCAACCAGCAAAAGCACCAGCACAAGCACAACACAAGCAATTTGCAAGCAAGCAAGCAAGCAGCCAGACAAGCAGGCATATGCAGCGCACGCACATTTGCCCGCAGGCTTCGTCCGGTCCTGACTCGTAGCGTGCATGAATCACATCGCGAAGCCCCAGTTTAACGCAAGAGCAAAACCTCGCTCCTCGCTGCGTTGCCGTAATGTGTGAGTGTGAGTGTGTGTGTGTGAGTGTCCACCAAACACACAGACGCGTCCTTCTTTTTTCTCTCACACACACACGGTGACATGTAAAATGGCCGGGCCCTCCATGCATCCGATAGGAGAAGAGAGACCATTCGCTTGATGACGGCACAAGCCATAGGAGAGAGAGCGTGTTGGTGAGAGAGGAGTTGTCGAGAGACGAGAGAGAGACGAGCCCACACACACACACACACACACACACACACTCACTCTCACACATCACGCATCCCAACTCGTGACGGAGCACGAGACGACGCGGGTCTCCCTGATTGCTCCCCCCACCGCCGAATCAATCACCTGCATCCCACCGCGCAGCTCCAGCCCGCGAGCTGACCGGCCGCCCGAGGTGGACACTCTGGGCGGAGACGCTTCATTGGTTCTCCGTGGCCGACTTGCAACGCCAAAAAAACTGCCCAAGAGAAACACCAGCTCTTCGCAGACGCCGGCGGCGCAATCCATCGCCCGGACGGACTCGTGTGTTTCGAGGAGGGGTGGTGGGCGCTTGGTCGGTCGTTGGCTTGTTGGTGGAAAATGCTGTTGCCAAAAATTGCGACTCGTGACGATTGCCAAAACGTCTCTTCAACAAGGCTCCTCCTCCTCCTGAGGCCATCCCGTCCAATGCATGCACAAACAACTCGCACACCGCTTCCCCACGACGCCCCCACCGAGAGAGGGCTGTTGGTTGCGACTCGGCTTGCAACTGCAATGCAATGAATGGCTGGCCTCATCACCACAATTCCCGTGTGAAAAAGAATCGACTCGCCCCGCCCCCGACGGCGCATGCTTGTCGATCCTTCGCCTCCTCCGGACCTCCCTTCTTCCACTTCCACTTCCACTTCCTCCGCAGTCCGGGGTATCTGTATTCGTACATACCGATGCCCGGCAGACGACAGGAGTCTCCCCAAACGGAAAGAGCACCTCTCGCCCTTTCGGCCAACCCCCGAGCCGTGGCCGCCCTCCCCATCCCCTTCAGTGAACGACTCCACGGCCGGGTCATCGGCGCCGCGCCAATACGAGTTGCTCCCAGTGCCAAGTATAGCTTCGTCGAACCCTTTGCTTCTTCTCATTCTGCCTCGCAGTTGGCCTTTTCGGCTGATGGGACGGGGGAGGGACCTGGGTGCCATGGCCACGAACGAACGGATAGCTCGGGGCGATGGGTTGATCGACCCGAACTCCTGGGGTAATTGAGCGGCACAGGGAGGATTCGACAAATCTCTCCCAGCGGCCAGGGGGCTGGCCAATGAAGCCAAGCCGAGAACCAGAGGAAAGGGGGTGCTTGCCAACATGAATCGCAACCTCATCAGTGACGTGCACATTTGCCTCGACCACCAAGCCTCAAAACCTGGGGTTGCCACTTTGCCAAAGTCGACGCGCCTCTTCTGGGATCTGGCTGGCACACTTCATCGTCTGGACTTTTGGAAGAGGCACAGAATCGCTGCCCGAGGCCGTGCAGCCCCTGTCCACAGTGGCCTCCTCTCTGTTCATGGAGATCGTGGACCCTGAACAAGCCCAAATAAGGCCTCTCCATTCCTCAACCAGCGCCGGCGAGACGGCACGCTTTGGACTCTCTGTAATTCTCCGCACTCCCTCGTCATTAATGATCAAACCGCCATCGCATGTCCTTTCGTGGGGGGCGTCGTCCCAATGCAGAGTTGGTGGCTTGGGAGTTGGAGCCACGCCGGCACCATCTGACCAGTGACGTCTTTGGCCGTCCATTGCGAACTGATGAGAGAATGCATCGAGTCGCACTCTCAAACCTCGACAGGAAGAGAAAGTGCATTGTTCGTTCCAGTTGCCGTGCCAAGATTGGCTCACCGCATCGTGTCCCCAAGTCCCGGCCCGGTGAAATCACTTTTGTTCAAGATCGTCCCGGGCCGGGGGGCGGCAGATCTGCTCAAGATTTGCCAATAACGTAGGGACTGAACCCGAGCATTTTCCTAGCCCTCCCACTAAGCATGTACCGACCGACTCCTCTGGTCGATAGTCCAGGCTCAACCGACTTCTGGAAGTTGGCCTTTTTCGTGCCAGCTTCATCCTCGTCGACTTGCTTGGGCTGAATGCTCCGGTTTGGGCCCCAACGCCTGATGGGCCTTGCTAAACGTCGTGGCGTTTCCGTGGGCGGCTGGTCAACTGGGGCTGCTATTCCCAAGCTGGCCGTCAGACTTGTCAGTTGACGCGTTGCCCAAGGCTGGTGGTGGTGGCCCTGTGGGACCGACTTGGCATGACAGGCGCCTGTTTGAGCATCCAGCAGGCTGATGAGGGAGACTCCTGTCCGAACACACTTCGATACGAGGTCGACTGAACAACAAGTGCCACCCCTAGCCGACCAACAAACGCGATAGACCCGTCTGCAGTCGGATCGAGACCACCAGCGTGGTACAGTAGTGCAGGGCCTCGCCATCTTCAGGGATCGCCAGGGTCTTTCGACTGGTGAACTCCTCGGCACCCTGGAAGTCCATCTCGAGATGCCACGGCGTGCTGCGTGTCAGCGCTGCAGGTCCGCTTGCCACCAAGGATCGCGAGGGGTGCCGTCGCAGCTTTCTTAGCCCCAGAATCGAGGCATGAACCGTCTCAGGAAACGCACTTAGCCGGGAAGCACCAAAGAGCGCGCGGCTGCCCTTCAGCAATGACGTCGATCCTTGAGCACGTTTCTTCGGAACAGTCGAGCCCGTTTGCAGTCGCCAGCAGCCTTGGTTGGATCCATTTGCCCGCCCAGTCGCTGAGCTAGGGAAAAGACGGGAGTCAGTCACGGTCCGCACCTTGACTTGGGCGCCGCCAAACTCAAACCCCTCGGCGTCCAGACCGCCCGAGCCACACCGTCGGGCGGTGAGGGATGCACTGCAGCTGCTGATGCTTCACCTCGGGTTCAAGAGCTTCTGGGGGCCGTTGCTTGCTCCGCCGTCACCCTCGTGGGAGTGTCTTTGCCTTCTGAATGCCTCCACGCTCGATTCTTGAGAGGCTCCGCCATGTCGAGGACTCTCCCTCGCTGGGTCTTGGGGCTTGATAATTAGCCGGCCATGCGTACAAGTACGACGTATGTATGTAGTACGTATTGCTGTCGCCAGCCAATGGTTCGATTGGTCGTAACGACAATCCGCCAAGGCGAATGTACCTCCAAGTACCCTTGGATGTCATCAATTCGCATCAATTCTCCTTGGTCGCAACGGCAAGGTCCACTAGGCCCAGAGAGGCTTGACTTCGGGATTGCGCTATTTGAGAGAACGTCTGGACTTCAAACTCAAACGCTTCCAAACGTCTGGTAGCCTCAACGCTGGGCCCTCTCATCAACGAGCCCAACAGGCGGTATCCGTCCAATGTGCGAAATACCGTTCTCAGTAGCACATGGGTTTTGGGCATTCGCGCACTTCTGGCTGTCGAATGATCCGCAGTAGTCATGGGGGCGAAGCGAGGGCCTGGACCTCCCCGGCTCTTGAACAGCAGCCTTCGATCCGCGTCACGGAACGTCACGCATTCCCCAAGAGGGGTGCAGGAGTCCAGGAGACGCATCTCCCTGATGCCCAAAGTCGCAACACGGTTTTCGTACACACCTCGAGTACGAGGCGCTGGTGGCTTCGCCCAAAGTCTCCGTATTCCAGCCTCGACCAACGATGAGCCTGAGAGGATTACTTGTTTTGGTAAGCCGAGTTCTTGATGGCAAACTGGGCAATCTTGCCGTCGCCTGGCCGTGGACCGTGCTGAGAATTGTCTCTGCCCCTCGTCTATCCTCGACCTCCATGTTGTTTGTTGTGTGCCCCGTACAGCTCCACCGCGGTGAGGAGAGCAGATTCCCAATGAGAAGCCAGAAACTCGGTTATTTCGGGGTCATCAAATAGAGTCAAGAGAATGGTTCGTTCCAGGGAAGGGAAGGCCATGCCGCCGCGGGGAGTGGAGAGATTGCTGTGAACCGATGTGTGCTTCTCTCGAGTTTGGTTGCCGGCGTTTAAGCCCCGTTGGGTCTCTGTTGGTTGCCAGGCCTGTCCTCAGCTTGAACGTCTCAACCGATGCTTGGATCCCAAGAGCCCCTGACATGAAGGGAGGCGCCCTCCCGATGCGTCCATCTGTCCTTTGGATGCCTGAAGTATGCGAGGTCTGGATGCCACATCGAATGGCACCAAACAAGGACAGCCATGTTCCACACGCAACAGGGTTTTGGTGACGGCCCACCAGGCGTAATAAGCCCTGGCTCCTAGAGGCCAGGGGATCGCATGTTTAGTCAAGGGTGTTGGTCCCCCGCCATTGGCAAAAGCAAAACTCGAGAAGTCGGGCGTTGCGAATCTTATCCCGGAGCTACGTCCTCGTCTGGGAATACGCCTCGAACACGCGAGAGCCTCGTCCGAACGATTTCTGAAGGGACGAATACATATGCTTTCTGCATTGTTTCGCGTGGGGGTCTTCTCGGTAGCCAAAGATGGTCTGCAACGGGTGCACCTGCTGCTTCAGGTAAATGGTGGTCAGCCCGAGCGGCACTTCAGATGCAATCAGCAGCCACACCAACAAGAAAGATGTACACACAGGATAGGGCCTGTACTTTGTCCTTGCTTGCTGGGGCGATCGACCGACCTAGGTCGTCGAAGCATTGGCTCTGGAGACTGGAGGAGGTCGCCAGGGCCACTCGAGGGCCCGTGAAAACACAAGCCGGACTTATGTACCTATCCGTGTGTCGAGCTGTGATGGTGGACGCAGATTCGCAGATGGACGAGGTCGAAAAAGCAAAATTATGAATCCATCACCCCTGTTTCTCAAAAAAGCAATTATTAATGAACATGCATTGTCGGTGAGGGGTTTCAGTGGAGAATGTCATACCGATAGCGACGATGGCTTCGATGGAGGGTTCAGGACGAGCCAACCACGTTCTACCCTGGTAATCCGAGTTCAACAGCTGAAGTCTCGATCATGGGTAGCTGCAAGCGAAGTTATCGGGTTCAGGGCGAACCCGGGAGAGTGGCAACTCTACTTGGTAGCGTTATTACCCCATCTGTATCCGTAGGGAGGTTGGAGAGCAGCAGACTGGCAGACTGATGAGGAGAGATCCCGGCAAAGGCGTCCTTCGTCCAGTTGCGCTAAATATCGAGTGCAGTAGCGGGATGCATATGGGTTGGATTGTAAATGGAGTTCTGGGATTAGACAGCGTCAGTGTCTTCCAATACATCTGTAGAAAAGGGGGGGACGAAACTGGAAAGAGAGCAGACCGCACGTCCTCGACGGCAATGATGCTGAAGCCAGAAAAGGTGCCATGTGTTGGTTGTTGGTGACTGGAGTTGGGCGTAATCTCGCCTTCAGTGGCGTCAAGGCCAGAAAAGAACCATGTGGCACTCTCCAAAGACCAGATCTGGGAAGAGGGAGTTTCGCCCCGCGTTGCAGTCTCCTTTCCTGGACAGCCCTAGACATGCTAATGCGCGGTTGGCTGACATGCGCAGTGCCAATGCGGCGCCAATGCTGTTGGTGCCTGGGCTGGGCTGGACGTACAGTAGGTATCCGTCCAATATGTCCCTGCGAGGGGAAGGCGGGAAATGCGACTCAGCTTCGATTCGGCGTCGGTTTGATGGAAAAGAGAGCTCGGATGAAGTTGGGTCTCATTAATGAGACCGGGAAAGGCGTGAGGCCTGGAGAAGGTGAAGGTCGGAAAGTACGAGTATGGATACCTTACCTCACCGTGCGTCGAAATACGATACTATGCACGGTGGCCCATCGTGCCTGCCACAACTTGGATGATGTTTATTAGACAGGGAAAAGGTTGGAAGGCGCGCACTGGGCAACTTCCTCGGAGCACCTCTAGCAGGTACATACAGTAGCACTTTCATCAAACATCACCGGTAAACTTGATTCATTACGACATTATGTGCTTCCTGCATGCACCGAGTTGGACATGACACAACACACAAAGCTGGGGATCACCTACGAATAGCCCCCTCCCTTCACAATACTTGCTCAAATCCATCCCGGATGTTACCTGGCAATGAATCAGCCCATCATCTTGAACGTTTCCCGCCCTTCGGCATTGGATCCGATGCCAAATGCGGGTTGCCGAAGCCTGAAACACAACCACAATGGCAGCCACCATCATCATCAGGACGACGAGAAGCTCTCCGCGTATCGATGGCAACACCTCGACCTTGAGACGCAGGAATCAAGGATACAGGGCACATGCAGCACCTTGATCGGACCAAGCAGGTTTCGTCCGCGGGCTATATCGCAAAGACATATTATGCAGTGGGCTATACATACATTCATACATCATACCTACATACGCCTACAGATACTAACTCATCCAACGAAACAGCACAGCCAACTCCCTACTGCATGCATCGCGGAAGGTCAACCGCCGCCGCGGGCCAAGTCCCGACCCAGTCACGGTTATCCCAACTCTATCGAGAAAGAGTCATGATGATATCGGCATCGCAAGACCCGAAACTGAGCGCAAGCTGTTGGGTGTCGTTGTCGTGCGACTTCCAGGAAGAGATCAACACATGGTCGAACCACGAAGCCGCCCTAGTCTCCACAGCCATGGGCAGCGAGCATACCATCTGGACGCTCTCCCACGCTCATGGCCTCAAACTGCAAGGCTCAAATCGCCGCTCGCTCTCGATTTCGCTCTGGACTGGCCAGATTCGGGGCCACCCTCCTTGATTGTGCAAGGCCTCACAAAATCACAATTCCGCGCGCATCGCATTTCATCGGTAGCGCGCTGCCTTCTCACCGTCAACCCCAGTCGAAGCGACCGCCTACGCTGGCCGTCCCACTTAGCCGAAGACCGGACAGTGTACCCCGAAGTACCTCGTCGCAAATGAGGCCCCTTGGACGCTAAGACTTGGGGGTCCTCAGTCGAGGTGGAGAAGTTCCCATCCTCCTCGTCCGTGAGAAGTCAGCTCGGACCAGGGCCATGTTGGAAGAAGGGAGGGACCGTCAAGCCTCGTGCCTCATGGCCACCATCGGCCTCGACGACGGGACCGACGGCACATGGCGGCGGGCTTGACTGGCCCCCTGCCTTGGGAATGCGCCGTGGCGTTTCTTGGTGTGTCTAGAAGCCATCCCCAAGCATCCACGATGGGTGTGGGGAGCTGGTCTTGACGGACACCCCAAGCCAAGAGCACTGCTGGATCTCAATCCTTCAGCTTTAGCCTGCTCCCAAATAAGACTCTCCACCCACAGAGCCCCTCCATCCCTCCATCTTTCTCCTCCTTCATCCCTCCTCCCTTGAGTGTTCAAGGCGACCAAGAGAAGCTTCAATCGATCGCCCTCGTGCCCGCGTCGATGGCCAACCCGACCTAACGCCCACCGCCGCCGCCACGCCTTCGCACCCACTCCTCGACATTGGGTACTGACCATACGACTTCCCGAAGCTCTATATGTAGGGAGGAGACTGTTGCATCTGACCTTCGACCCCCGATCCTGAACCCTGCATACATTCCCTCTTCAACTCGGGGAGAACTCGACACTCCTTATCGATCGACCATGGATCGACCTCTCACCATTGTAACGGAGCAGGGAGAATTCGCCTGGACTGACAGACGAAGCATGTCCTCGGACGAAGCCATGATGGCTCCCTCACCAACGATGAATACCGCTTGGATCGTCAGCTCGTCGACGACTCAATTGCAGGCCGGCCAGTTGTCTCCCATCAGCGCTGGAACGGACATGTCCATGGATACACCTTCTGCTCCGACGGCCACTTCCTCCGAGTCGTGGGGATTGGCGTCGAGCGAGCATGAGGATGTCGATATGGACAGCAAGTGGGACCAAGAGTCCGACGAGGTCTTGGCCGTGCCAAAGCTGGAACCACTCGAGGATGATGTGAGGTTGGAAGACTTTCAAGCTGCCCCGTCCTCGGCCGCCGCTCCGGCAGTACCCCCCGAGCAGCCCGCGAACCAGACGAAACAAAAGCGACCCCGAGGACGACCAAGGAAGCATCCCGCTACGCCCGCCCCTGGCCAGAGTAAAATCACAAAGGGCCGGTCAAAAACAGGATGCATCACATGCCGGAAGCGAAAGAAGAAGTGCGACGAAGCCAAACCTCGATGTACGACTCGATCCAAGCTGTATTGCCTCCACCCCAGTCTTCTAATACCAGAATATAGGCATGAATTGCGAGAAGAACGCGGTCGTCTGCGAGGGATACCACGAGAAGCAAATTTGGAAGAGCGGCAAAGAAAGAGCCGAAGAGGGTACGTGGTTTCATATCGACCGCCGACCAAACGGCCATCTAATCACCAATGCAGAGCGCCTGCGAAGGGAGAGTCTCCCGGTCATCACCATGCAGCCCATCTTCCACGGCGTCGAGACGACTGAAGACAAGATCTTCTGGAAGCACTACGTCACCCAATTGAGCAATGTCCTCACTGTCGAGGGTGAGGCGAAGAATGCCTTCAAGGACATCGTGCTGCAGCTCGCCAATAAGCATCAAGGGCTCATGCACTCCATTCTTTCTCTAAGCAGCAAGCACATTGATCTAGACACGCCATATGGCGCGAAGCTCTTGGCGGATAACCCTGCCACTAACAGGCTCCTCTTGGAGGAACGATCAGAATACCACCACGACGAAGCCATGAAGTGCCTCTGCCAGGCCATGCCCGTGCCCATGGATAAGAACGACGAGGAGTATAACACAGTGTTGTATGCGAGATACGGACAGATGCTATGCCTTCTCCTGCAGACTCGAGCCGACGGCAACCCCAGGGGCGACCACCGCATTCATCTCGAGGGATATCAGAAGCTCATCCAGGAGTCACCACCCGAAGATGCGGCCTTCCACACCTTCATCACCGAGTTCTTCCAGTACCATGTCTATGCCGACGACCTGTTCTGGCACCCTGCATCGGGATCTCCGCGGCTGACTTCGAGGTGTTGGGCGGACTGGCCGGTTCACCCCCCTCGGCTCATTGGCGTGGCGGATGGCCTCTTCAAGTATCTGGTTGAGATCAGCGACATGCGAAACAAGATCAGGCAGAACATGGCCCAATCGGTTGACCCTCTTGTCGACTACACCAGCCTGTACCGAGCTGCCGAGATTGATGCCGCGCTTCGAGAATGGAGCCCTCACTGGCCCACGGGTGACAGCCGCGACCGAGTCGCGCTTCTTTATAAGCAGATGATTTGGGTCTACCTCTTCCGAACCATCTACCCTCCGTCTGCGCCAGCGATGCGCCGTTCGACATTCAGCACTTTGCCCGCCGTCCATGCACCAGCTGGACCTCCTCGACGTGCCTCGATGGCTGCCACCTTTTCCACGGCAAGGACCCCTGCCAATGGCATTCACACGCCTCACAGCTGCCCGTCGTCCCGAAACCCGTCGAGGACGAACTCCATGCATGAGGGAGATTCCTTTGTCATCGACGAGGACTCGAGAGCCTCATCGCCACCTCCGACTCGCCGCCCCGCCTACCACGATCAGCGCATCACCACGGCTGTGGGTGATGCCTTGAACATCCTGGACACCTTCAAGCCCTCGGAGCCGGCGCAGACGCTTCTCCTCATCCCGTGCTTGCTAATTGGCACAGCTTGCTTCGACACCAGCGAGCGTGAGCGAATCCGAACCGCTATCAAGGCGGTCCGCGGGTATACGGGCCTGCGCAACTGCGACCACGTTTCCAGCGTCCTCGAGACGGTCTGGGACCGAATGGACCAGGGCGACTGGCAGGCCGTCTGGGACTGGCAGAGTCTCGCTCGACGCATGAACCTCGACTTTATGTGCGCATGATGACGAACCACACTTTATCCAACATTAATACAATACGTTGGGGCCTTGCATCGTCTCCCGGTAATGAACCTCGGGAGACGTAGGCAAAGGTCCGACACTACGGGCGCCTATGCAACACAAGGTTGCCCGCATTTCTTTGCTATTTTACATGTTACACCACGGTACACTAGTTTGCGACTGGCCATACGGACACATGAGGCCCAGGGGAATAACTTACGCGAGGCCGTTTCCATGCCGGATGGCTCATATTACTGGTGGGATGGACGCCTCAGGGCAGGATTATAATTTGGGGTTACTCTTCATGGTCCCAGGTGTCTACCGCTGGCTACGAGCCTTGCCGGCCTCAAATCGGCTTGAGGATGGATGGCATTGGCTTCTTGTTTTGGGTTACCGTACCTCCGGCTGGTGACGGGGCAATCCAGCTACGGGCTGGATGGGGAGGCGTTTTCGTGTTGTTTGTTACTTTCTGGCCACCACCTCGTCGGTGGTGGTGACAGGGAAACCCGGACTTTCTTGTGACAAAGTCTCACGAAAGAGGGGGTTTTCACTCATGACTTTGTTTTTTGTTGTTTTCTAATTCCCCTCGGCTCATCGATCGATGGCGCTCGAACAGAAAGGAGGCGAGTTGGCCAGATGCGATGAAGGGCGCGGCGGAACAAGCGTCTTGGCCGGGGCAGCCTTATGATGCTCTCTATAACTACTCATTGCTATTTTTGATGAATACACACAAGCCGCAGAATGCGAAGAGGGACTAAAGCGCCCTATGAGAAGCTCTCATGTATCCATTGCTTTGTTGCGTCGTGTGTGGTGGTTGGTGTTTGTTACATCTTGGTGTTTGGATAAAGGATGAAGGAAGCTACTTGCAAGGTAGCATGAGCGTTCAAGGAGAAGAGAAATATCTGCTGCGAGGCTAATACCATTCATACAAAGACGCAAGGCGTATAATCGCAGCATTGTCTACTTGGGAAAGAATGCGTCTAGATTTTACATACGAGAACCAAGACTGCTCGAGCACAAGCCCTGCCAGCAAGTTAACGATCTGCACTTCACCCAACACGACAACAAGAGAAATTACAATATCAAGAACATGCATAGCTAGGCTGCTACTTAACAAGTGACTCATCATACATACCTACCCTCATGAAACATATCTTCTCGCCTTGCGTGTTCCTAGCTTAGAGCAGCTGTTCTCTCCCCATTTTCTTGATACATGAAATAAAGAGGCCCAAAGTATCAGGAGAACTAATACCACAAGCCTTCCGCGACCGAAAGTCCACCAAATAAAACTCATTTGGACCCAAAGCAGAAAAAAAAGTAGAGGGGAAAAAAAGAATCCATGCTTGTCCGACCCTGCCTTGCGGCGCTGTTACTATCCGATTCGACCCATATCCCTCAGTCTCGCCTCTCGCCCTCGAAATAAAACTTCCCCAAAGGCTCACCACTTCGACCAGGACCAACGAGCCCAGACGATCCAGCTCTGGTCTCACCGCTGTCCAGTCGTTGTTGTACGATCCTCTCAGCCGTCTCTTGAGCGCCGCCGAGGTGAGATTGTAGCTGTGACTGGGAACGCGATGCGGGGACCGGACCTCGGAAGGTAGTGTCGACGAAAGACTCATGTTCGGGATCCGTCGTGACACCATCCACCATGCGCGCATCCCGTCGCTCCTGCAGAGCCGCAGCACTCACTGGGGTATCGCTCATGTGAGCATCTCGATCGCGTCGCGAGTCACTGAGACCCGAATTCGTCCGCTCGAGAGACCAGATCTGTTGGGTAGTGACAGAGCCGGGGGCTGGGCGGCGGTGATAGATGGGACCAGAGACTGTGCTCCCAGCACCCTCGCCAAATCCAACCAGGGAAGCAGAGCCGTCGTCGCTCATGCGGTCCTCGTAGCCGCCGACAGAGCGATTGGTGAAGCGGTCCATGTCCTCATCCATAGTGTCGGGATAGCCGCCCATGCTAGTGACCGAATCGGCCTCGCGATAATTGGTATCGGTGCTCAGCATGTCTTCGTCGTGGTCGCCAGCAGTCGTGCGGTCTTCGTCGCCGTGGCTCTCGGTGGCGCTGGCGGTGCCAACGGTGCTCATCTTGGTGACGGCAACCGGCTGGCCATTGCTATCGAAGTAGGCCGGAGTCAGGTGCTGAGTCGCGGGGTAGTTGGGCGGGAAGCCCGTGGTCGAAGTCGGGGTGGTTTGGGGGGAGATGGAATTGGTAGGGCCGGGCGCAGAGCCCGGAGGAGGGGCGCGGAGGGTCGAGACACGTTCGAGGCCGGCGAGGCGAGAGATGCGATCGGCGCGCTCAGCCTCGAGGCTGGTGGTGGAGGGGTTGTGTTGGTGGCCACGGCTGAGAGAGCCGGGAGGAAAGTGGCCGCGATGGCCGTCCTTGATGGCGGTCGTGGAGAGAGCAGAGAGGGAGGTGGTGGTGCTTGTAGGCGTCCCACTGGAAATATCAATGAAATGTCAGCATCGCGCATAGAAAGACCACTTCATCGAGTGCGACGGGGACGGCGAATAAATGCGAAGGGGGGAACGCACGGCATCTCAGACGGAGTGTCTGGCCTAGAAGTGGGCGGCGGGAGGTTGATAAAGGTTAGTTGCGACGTTTGCGCCATGACGTGGATTGGACGAGGTCGATCGTAAATGGTGTATCTTGTGATAAAAGCACGGCCTTTATGATTCAAAGGTCGAGAGCGTCCTGAAGCGTGAGTCAAGCCAAGTGTTCCCAGTCACGACGTCGGGCTTCGATATGCGCAATGACGACTGGTCTCGATGCGTATGCGGGGGGGCTAGGCAAAGCAGGCGAGGCAGGTGTACGGAGCTTGGTCAAATGATGGATTGTCGTCGGCGATGGAAGTGAAGGCGGAGATGAATGCGAAGAGATTATGGAGAAAGCAGAAGAAGTTGGCGTCGGGAGTTGAGCTGAGAGAAGATGTGGTGGTGGTGGTGGTGATGGTTGATGGAAGGAACAATGGACTGGACCTTTCCCTTGAATGCATGCCAGCGGCAGCCCCACTTCGCGCCCACCCCGCGCCCGCCTTCGAGATTTCGGCTCCAGGGCGCCATCCACTGAACCACAGCGGACGACAGCACCTAGAAAACCTGCCCGACCCGCCTGGACCTAACTCGATGGGACCTGTGGATAGGTCAATTGAGGCCGCGCGAGGCTGCCCAAAGGGTCGCCCAAGAGTGTTTTTCGCAACGAGATCCTTGCGACAGCTTCTCGCCTTATCACGAAGAAATCATTGAGGGCCAACCAGGGTTCGAGTGTTGGGTGCCAAGGGGTTGGATTGATGGGTTGGGTTGAAAGATGGGATGGCGGGGCGGGATGGTGATGACGTCGATGGGCACCGTGATTGGACCCTAGGGATCTCAGGGGATGCACTGAGGGACTCGAAGCAGAGCTGCATTGTGGAATTGTCTGCTGTTGGAAGAAGATGTTGTTGAGATAATTCGTCATGATCAAGTTTGCCTCGTTCTTGCCTCACGATCCGCCTCATTCTCGTGTCCTCTTCCTCTAACCAGGTGCCCATCTTTCCATGAGAATGGAGCTCCAAGCTTCACAGTCTGTGCACAAACAAGCAAGTCCGCAGAAACCTCCATAACCTCCCTTTATGCCGTTCATGCGTCTTATTCATTCTCTTGTACATACTCCGTACAATCTGTACAAAATAGTAGTAGCTATTATTATCCCAACCCTCGTCCGTTCCCCATATTCCTTTCCTTTTTTTTTTTTTT
>JAMQMW010001878.1:81833-94628 GCA_024115155.1 Thelonectria blattea
CCGGTTTGTTCGAAAAGGAATATGCCTCGCCTCGTCTCGACTCGGGCATCTTGCATAGACAGACAGGTATTATCAGCCGCCACCCTTTTTTCACAGCCGACAGTCTCGCGTTTAATGCAAAGTAACAAACAGTGGCGGTAGCAAAAAAGAAGCACGCTCCAATAAAAGAGACCTGACAATAAATAGGGTCATCATACCTACCTCGAGCTTCCCCATCTGTTCTCACCGACACACACACACACCATCCATCCGACGTCGTAACCGGGTGGCATGGTCTGTTTCTTTGGACCGCTCAGCAGTCTGTGCTTGTACCTCTTCTCTCATCCATGGCCTGCTTGAGAGAAATCTTGCCCCCGTCCTATCAGAAAACATCCCTGGCCTTACAAGACTGTGTCCGGCCAAATGGATATCTGCCGTCAATCAATCGACGCGCCTGGCTCAATCTTCAGCTTCTCAGCCTGTCACGGGTCTGGCGGATCACCTCCACAGAAACAAACAGGGGTCCTTGCCCCTGCCTGTCGAGTTGATCCTGTGTGAGTGGGCATTGAGACGATCAAACAAACTCTCAAATCAAGGAAAACTTCCTCACCTGCCAACTGCATGTATAAATGTCCTCTACCGTACAATCATCGCCGTGACGCCGACCACAAAATGACGGAACCAAGTCCCTATTCTACCATCCCTTACCCGCCCAAAAAACGCCGTCCTTCGGCTTCCGGCTGAAGCTTGCTCGGTTCCCGGCCATCTCTCAAGGTCCAAACTTTCCTCGAAGAGCGTCAACCTCTCTCTGGAGTGCCGTAAGATCGGCCAAGATGTCTACCCCTTCATGTGCCGGTTGCGAGCCTCCATCCTTGTGCGCCACAGTCGTCGAAGCTGCGCCATTCCCATGTTCCACCGTTTGCGACGTGCTTTGTGCCTCATCGATGCTTGTCCTCCTGTAAGGCCCGTCCATGCTTCCTTGGCTTGTCCCCCGATTTCTCCGCGGAGGTGGCGGCGGTGCCATGCCGTTGTGGGGTTTCGTGTCGGCAGATGTGCGCCGGCTGGTGCTGTCGACGCTCCTGACGCTTGCCGGCCGCCGGACCGATGCGTTGCGCGTTGGAGGCGGTGGAGGCGCCGTTGGCTTCAGACCTCCCGTCTGCATGTTGCGAGGGTGCGCTAGCTCGGCAGGAGCCGGGGATCGATCCGCCTCGGAAAGGGATTCGGGAGATGCCGATGGTTGCACCGTAATTGCTCCAATGGCAGCAACTGTCTCGGGCGATATCACCGTCGATTGCTTTGATCCGTGCGATCTTCGAGGCGGTGGTGGCGGAAGCGGTCCATGGGAGTCGCTGCGACTGTGGTTCGTCTTGGATCGCACTGAAGACGATCTGGAAGGAGCCTCGTTGCCATGTGTCCCAAGTTGGAGTCCGTCCTTGATATTATTTGCATAGGCCTTGCTCTCTCCCCGGGAGTGTCCTCGTCGCGGAGGTGGTGCTGGTCCTGCTTTCTTTCCGCTGCTAGGTGTTGGCTGAGAGGCGGGTTGTGTCTCCGCGGCTTTCGTCGTATCGTCCAGTCCCTTGAATGGCGACTCGGCATCATTCTCCAGGCTTATTCGAGGTGCAGGCGGCAAAGGTTTGTTCATATCCGAGGGGGATTTCACCGTAAGAATATCAGCAGCATCATTGCTTTTCAGCTCCAGCTTGATAGACTTGCCGTGACGAGAGCTCGGCGGCGGAGGAGGCTTCTTGCCTCGGCCAATTTGAAACGAGGCACTCGAGTCCGAGAGGCTCCCCTCTACATCATCATCCGGCGTATCCGACGTGTCTTGGGAAATAAGTGACACTTCTTGCGCTCTGCGGGCAGTCGCCAACCCGTCCTTGGAGCCATCGTAGCTCGATGACGAAACGGATAATGACGAGGAATCTGTACCAGTCTTGCGAGGCACAGGAGAAGCATCCGCGCCCAGGTTTCCAGTCATGAGGAGACGTTTAAACGAGTTCACGTCCAGTGACCTCCGGGAGCTCGCCTTGAGAACCTCTCCCTCGCGACCATCTTTGGCCAACTTTTGGTCCGTCGCGCCCGTTTCCATGTCCCGCAGCGTCTTGCTGAACGGATTGGTAGGGAGTCGACTGCCCTCCTTTTGCGGGGGCGGGGTAGCGCTCGGCATGATTTCGCGATCGCTATCGTCGGGTGATTCTGGATCGAAAGGGTCGTTTTCTCTCGATTGATGGAGGCCAGCCGCGAGCGGCGGTGGAGTGTAGGGCCATTCGGGAGAATCGGGAGAAAGCGGCGGCGGAGAGAGAACGCGCACCTTCTTGATGACCTTTGACTTTTTGTCGCCGGCCGAGTGCTCCGGAGGTGCGGGTGAGGTGTCGAGGGCATCGAGAGGAGGAAATCGAGCGGCGGCGGACACGGAAGGTCCTGTCGGCGACGTCGTGGGGCCCGAACTCTTGCGGAATGGGTTGGACGACGCCATGGTGAGCTCCAACCGAGATGTCGGAGCCGGTCTTGTGGTCTTGTGATCTTGCGCGGCGGGGAATAGAAACGGAGGCGGTGTTGGCAGACTCTGGACGCAGTGGCAGGTCAGGGCGCATGCGAACAAAGACAGCCCGCCATCTTCGGCAGCGCCGGTGAAGGAGCTGGAGTCGGGTTTTCGGAGTCGTCGTCAACCGAGCGTCGTAGGCGGGGACGGCGCAAGCGGGAGGCGCGACGAGGCAAGGCGAAGCAATTCAGAGATGTCGTCGGCCCTTGGCGAATTCGTGTGCGCGGTCTCTTGTCCACCAAGACTGGTCTCGGTCTGACTCTAGGCTGCCAGTCAAGCAGCTCCGACGGGGGGAATAAAGCCCAGCAACACTCGCGGGGGCCTCTGAATTGAGATACGGGTATGAAGAGGGCACAAGCTTGGGCCTAGGCACCACTCAGATGTCAGCGCCCGGAAGGATCGGTCGTTGCCTGACTGGGCGGGACGGAAGGGCGGGATGGTGTTGTTGGTGGCCGAGAGAATGGGCGCCCACGACGGCAATGTTGTTGGGCCCAAGACTGAGGGGGATCCGGAGGCTTGGCTCACGTACAAGGACGAAACGAGGACTCTTTGCAGCTCGTTATCGAGTCACCTTCAGGGGGGCATGGAACGACGCATTCACGGCGGTGGGGA
Organism: Thelonectria blattea; assembly: GCA_024115155.1. Lineage (NCBI taxonomy): Eukaryota > Fungi > Ascomycota > Sordariomycetes > Hypocreales > Nectriaceae > Thelonectria > Thelonectria blattea. The sequence continues at coordinate 84,967 of JAMQMW010001878.1, forward strand.
GGGGAAGGCCATGACAGTAGAGGCGCACGGGCCAGAAGAGAAGCTCTCGTCTTTGGAGGGGCGCTGACGTTGTTCCCTCACGGCAGGTACGAAGAACCCCACTTGCACTTCCTAACTGAAGTCCTGACTCCTCACTGTCCTCTCGGGGGGCCAGGCTGTTGTTTCCTCCATCTTCCGTTTGACTTAAACGGCAGGCACAATCCCTAGCCGGTTGACTGATCTCAGCCTGCCACCGCGCTCGAGTGGTCAGATCAACTCCGAAGGACGTGCAACCGAGCACTCGGCATATTCCAAAGTACTCGGACGAATAGACACTCAAAAGGTCCAGCCAAAGTGCCTTGGACAACCTCGTCAAAGGCTGACCTCGAACTGTCATGGAAGAGAATGAGCACGTGAGCCGATGACCTCCAATGGCTGCGAGCGAAGCCCATCTCACCACTTCTCCCACCCTCCATCACCACTTCCACCGCATCGATGGCCGTCAACCCCGTTCCGTCAACGAGGTCACCTGTCGTCTTCGCGCGCGCAAGTCGCCTTTTCGTCACGATACTTACATGTAGTTCTGCTACCTCTTGTCCTGAATGACGCATGGCAGAGACGCGGCGAGAATTGGCCTCATGTTTGCGCTGTAAACTGCTCGTCGTGTTGGGTCACATTGAGCTCCAGCTTATCACCACCGCATGAATGAGAGGATTTCTGGGAATGATGCTTCATTGACCATGTGCATGCACCCATTGAGTTCCTAATCGCACTCCTAGGGGTGGCCTATCCGAGTTGCGACTAGCGAACAAGTCAAAGAGTTGGACCCACTCACTTTCTCTCAGAGCTCGACTGGCTATCAACTCACTCCGCCACAAGGACTCTCCCCCAAAAGTCAACCGGGCAGCCTGCTCTCACTAGAACACCAGTACACCAGTACGTAATAACAACCACGCTCAACAGTCGCGAGATTTCTGTCTAGCCGGGTTCGCATTTCTATTCTCTCGTCTATCGCGTGCTTCTATTTTTTTCTATCCATCTCGCATACCCGCGAAATACACTTACACGCAAAAAGTAGCGCGCAAGGTGCCATCCTGAGACTCGCAGCAGCCCGTCGCGCTGATCATGCCCCGATGCCACGACTTTTGTCCTCCGTCTCACCATTTGAATGCCAATCGTTGACAGCCTTTCTCACGTCCAGGCCATTTCTCAATCCTGGCAACACATGGCTGCCGCTTTCTCGACGAGCAGCCATGCCAGACCCACGCGAGAGCCCCTGACCGAAGCCGAGACACGCTTCGTCGCCAGCCCACGTAAACAAACCCTAAGAAACGCGTTGCTGATACACGCCGTCTGAGAGGAATCCATGCTCTCGAGGGAGAAATCAATGAACCAGAATAATAACATAACTGCCTGAATATTGAAACCTGCAAAAGGAAATGATATGGTATCGCTCACAAGACCATCCCCACCCGTTCCGTCGCATCCCAATCCACGCACACATTCGTGTCGCATTTTGCAAAATCGTCCCAAGGCAGAAAACGCACCCGTCGCCCGCAGACCTCAATTTGCTCCCGACCGACACGCCATGCAAAACTCGCCATGCCATATATAATACAGAGGAACAGAATGTCGAGAACCGGGCTCGTCATCTCCAGCGGGCCATGTCTCCTGCGTCTCGAGGGATCCAAGAGTCGGGGGCAAAGAGGTGCAAAATGCGAGCGCTGCGTATGCCAACGCGTGTGCGCAAAATCAAAACACACAAAACAAACATTCCCACGCTGCCGTTCAAAGTAATAACCCAGTGGCCCTGCTCTTCCGATCCTACCCGTGAACAATTCCCAAAACGCCGATAGTCATTAAGAAGTTTCTGCGGCAAGAGAAGCTCATGCCTTGGCCTTCTTGGACGTCGCCTTCTTGGGAGCTGCGGCCTTCTTGGCTGGTGCGGCCTTTGCTGCGGGCTTAGCGGCAGCCTTCGTGACGCGGCCAGTCTTGGTCTTCGTCAAAGGCTCGGCCTTTTCGACCTTTTCAGCCTGTGTCTGGTCAGCTTGGATTCATCTAGGAACGGTGAGAGCTTCGTACCTTCTTAGGGGCAGCGGCCTTCTTGGCAGGAGCCTTCTTCTCAGCAGCAGGCTTCGCAGCCTTGGCAGGGGCGGCAGCGGCAGCCTTCTTGGCGGGGGCCTTCTTCTCGACGGGCGCGGGCTTGGCGACAGCGGCCTTCTTGACGGGAGCCTTCTTAACAGCAGCCTTCTTCGCGGGGGCCTTCTTCTCAGGAGGAGGAGCCTCCTTCTTAGCGGCAGGCTTCTTCTCCTTCTTGGGCTCGGGCTTCTTCTTGGCGAGCTTGGTGCCACCAGAGGGGCCCTTGGGCTGCTCAAAGATGCCCTTCTCAACACCGGCCTTCAGGGCCTTGTTGAACAGAGAGTCGAACATGTTGTCCGTGACATTGAGAGTGTTGTTGGCCTTGACATACTTCTTCAGGGACTGGCGGCTGAGTGAAATGTTAGCGATTGACGTGGCATGAGTGAGGAGCGGCGACAGGTGTCGCGTCGCTCGTGGCGAATGGAATCTTACCTAGAGCCATTGCGATCCTTGAGCTGTAAAGAGCAAAAAAATACTCGTCAGCAAGCGTCATAATTGGGGCAGGGAGAGTCAAAACAAAATGCGACTCTGCGCGATCGGGCGGGCGCTGGTGGCGATGGCCTCAATCGGGGATCAAAAGGGTGGTGACGCGCCCGAGGGGGAGTCGCGCCGGAAAAGCGCATAATTGCGCGAGGACAGAAGAGAATGAAGACATACATTGACAATAGCATCGTTGATCATGTCCTAGAGTAAAAAGGTCAGAAAAAATGAATCCAGAAGAGAGAAAAGCCCGCGAGGACTGGCGACTCGACTCACCTGGTAGCTGGCGTGGCCAGACTTCTTGGAGCCAGACTTGGATGCGGTTGCGGGAGCCATTTCGACTTGCGTGGGTGTGAGATTGAGACAGAAAATTGTCAGAATTTGGCGAGAGATGATCAAGCTGAAGCGGCGAAGATGAGGCTTCTCGAGAATAGAGTCGATTGAATGAAAGGGCAAGGAGATCGGGACGAGGCGACCTTGGTCGGGCGCGTGGAGGGGACGGGCCTGTTTATATATCGGGCGGGGGAGAACCGCAATCAGTAGCTCTTGCTCTGGAGCTGGAGGGACCCAGCTTTTGCAAAATGTGCTCCGTGCTCTGGCTCTTTCCTTTTTTTTTCCCCTTCCCTTGCTTCCTCACCTGCCACGGGAGCCACCTGCCCCTCCTTCCCTCCTTGAGGGGGAGAAGAGCGCCACACCAACCGGCCCATGCATGAGGCCCTTGTGCGGGCGGCGGGTGTGCACATCTTGACGAGAGCGGTTAGCCCGGCACGGTTTATGCTCTGGCCGCCTCTCCGACACCACCTGGGCTGCATAACTCGCCCATGCAGACCAAGCACAGAGCAAGCACGGAGCAGGCACAACGCCTGTGCTTCCCCCCACTCGTCAGCTTCAGCCACAGCATGTCCCGCTGCGATGCCAAGAAGACCCCGACCGCGATATGGAAATGGGCCCAAGTTTAAATGGGCCGCCCGAAAATGCCAGAATAAAGGTGCGGCGTGCCCATTTTTTTGATTGGTCAGTTTCGACATCACCTCGGGTGAGGTGTACCAGCTGTGTGATCTTGCTCTCACAGAATTGGGAGAGCTCGACGTCCCCCCGATCATCCATTTCCCTCGATTCTCGCGCTTCTCGACTGACCCCCCTAATCGCTTTCCATGAGTCGTTTCGCGGCTTGTCTTGAGGTTTGATATCAAGATTTTCCGCTAGTTTCCCGCGTCTCGTTTCGTCGAGTTCTTGCTTTCTTGCAACGGGGCGTCCCGGACCACGTACCGTCGAGAAAGCCGCCAAACATGAACAGCACCCGTTGTCGCATCCAGAAATGCCATCCGTCCAGAGCCTCCCGTGACCTTGCGCTGCTCGTCAATGAGTCGCCGAGCCTTAGAATCCTCCGTGATAATGTTTTGGCGTCTCTACGGTCTGTTTTGGCCGGGATATCGACCAGGGAGCCCAAAGTCACTCCCGACAGTAATTGCGACGCGCGACGCCGCATCTGAAGCTATCCACACAATCGAAACCCCAAACAACAACACACCGCTCACCGCGCCATTTACAAAATTTGACCTGTACATGATTTTCAGGTGCTCAGACAGGTCTGCGGAATAGTTTTATCCATTTTAAACGAGCATCGTCGCTCTTCTTGACGCCTGGGACGCGACGCCATGCCATGCCACGACTTACACGGTCGGACGAGCATTCATGGGACCAGAGTTGGCCGCCTCCGCTACCAAGATTGCTCCCACGAATTGAGTCACCTGCAGCTTCTATCGCTTGAATGAAGTCTTACTCACCGTTTATGCATTTTTGCCACTGAAAATTACTGTCATGGCTGTGTTGCCTAGATATTTTTGCATCGCTACGGCAGATCAGCGTGAAGCGACCGTCAGCCTGACAATTGACGGGTTGCCAGCCCGAGCACCTGCCCAGGATGAGCCAACTACTGATTCGGGTATCGACAGCTCCTTGCGATATTCTCTCTTCTACGGGGACACTTCTTTGTTTTGCAAAGAAAACACGTCTGAGAGGCCTTGTTTGCTGGCCTGTGAAGCGCGTTGACGCTTCTCCGCGGCTGCATTCAGTCGTCTTATTTGCTCGAGTCTTCATATCCAGCCTAGAAAGACGTGGCACTTACCAGAATTAGTGATTTACCATCTGAAGAAGTTGCCCTGTTTTGTTGACGAGTTTGCCAGATTTGTCTCGCTCGGGGTGACATTGACTTTCTCGACTCTGACGAATGGTCACAGAGGCTATGCCTTGGCCACTTACTTACCCCGTGAATCTATGCACACCTTTCGCCCTATATAAATACTCGTCCAATTAGATGAGAATACGTCCCAAAGTAACCATTTCACCTTGAAACGCGCAAGGAGCCTTGAAAACGAGGCGTTCGAGTAACAGACCTGAGGCTATGAGCCAGCGCGTCCTAGTTTGGCTCGCTAATCTTAGTCCCAAGTTAAGAGTCTTTGGGCGATACGTATCACGCATGTCAAAATATGGGATATTACGTCACTTCCTCTCAATACCTGACGCCTTTGCACTCGACATCGCATCTGATGGCCAGTCGCTGTTTGAGAGCGCACTTGGGGAGTCACGTGACCTGGCGGATAGAACACAGTCCAAATCACAGTGCTATCAGCGTTCCAACACCGGGCTCTATTCCAATCAGAGTAAAGCGGAACTTGGACACGGACAAGATCGATCCATGTGGCAGTCGGAACCACAGTCGACGAAAAGGCCAGCGAAGCAGGAGAACAGAGGCAGGTGCTACGTACCGAGAATTTTGGAGACTTTAGCTCGCCTGGTTCAAGACCACGAACTGCCATCCACCTTCCGCGCCTCTCGGGCTCAACTGCGACGACGCGAACACGAGATCATGTCCGATTTTCCTTGTGTACGAGCATCTCGATTTTGTCATTAAGCGCCTCCTTACTATCGTGTACTCCGACCGGCTGGCATCGTATCGACTACACACACCTACCCCACGTCTCCTTAACTCGATACATGCTCGTCCGATAGACGCTCGCGATCCTCGATCAACCCATCTTCCATCTGAGCCATGGCAGACTATACCCAATATCACGCCCTGGGCCACGGCGAGGTCGATCCCAACGACGCCAATCGAAACACCCAACCCGCACCCCAGCAATTCCATCAACACCCCATTGCGCCGAACCCCTACCAGCAGCAAGCTCCTCCAGCACCGGGCTATGGAGGTCCTCAATATCTTGGAGGCCAGCAACCTCCCCCAATGACTGGATCACCAGCCCCGAATCCGGGCTACGGTTACGCACCTCCCGACGCCCACGGTTTCCAGCCGGCCACGGCCCCTCCATCTGGAGACGGTACCCTGGCCGCGCAATTAGGTGGAATGGATTTGGGCGATGGGCATCATACCGCGCGAAGAAAGAAGAAGGACCGCCATGCTTACCACACGGTCGAGCCTACGGGCTCCTCGCAGGCCTTCAATGGCATGCCCGGCGTGGGAGCTAATGCGACTCAGTTCCTCGACAATACGGCTGGTCCCAGTGCTCCTAGCTTCGGCAGCCCTCAAGGCACTCCCCAGATGCTCAACCCGAGCCAATTCCCTTCTTCGCCTGGAACCTCGACCTACGGCCCAGCTGGCGCAGCTTCCCTCGATCAGAGCGGTATAAGCCACGCCGCCAATGTCCCCGCCAGTGGCAGTACTGCTTCTCCCGAGGAACTACCCAGTGTCCCGACGTCACGCGATGTGGTTCAACAATTTTACCTAAAGAATGTCTACGCTACCTTTGAGAAACACGTTCCCCCACCTGCAACGGTCTCTTTCGTGGCCTTTGATCAGGGAAACGCCTCTCCAAAGTACGCACGTCTCACATTCAACAATATCCCCTCCACCTCGGACGCCCTCGGCGCTACTGGTCTTTCCCTGGGAATGCTCCTGCAGCCACTGGCTCCCCTTCAGGCTGGCGAGCCCGAGATCCCCGTTCTCGACTTTGGAGAAGCCGGACCCCCACGATGCAGGCGATGTCGCGCTTACATGAACCCGTTCATGATGTTCCGAAACGGTGGCAATAAATTCGTCTGCAACCTCTGCTCATACCCCAACGACACCGCGCCCGAATACTTTTGCGCCGTCAGCCCTCAGGGGGTTCGAGTCGACAGGGACTCACGACCCGAACTGCACCGTGGCACTGTCGAATTCGTTGTGCCAAAGGAATACTACACCAGGGAGCCTGTCGGTTTGCGGTGGTTGTTCCTCATCGACGTCACGCAGGAGGCATACAACAAGGGCTTCGTCGAGGCATTCTGTGAAGGCATTCTTGTCGCCCTTTACGGAGGTGAGGATGCCGAGAAGGATGAGAATGGAGAGCTTAAGAGAAGGATACCAGAAGGCTCAAAGGTCGGCTTCGTGACCTACGACAAAGATATACATTTCTATAACGTGAACGTGAGTTGTTCCATGCTTCCCAATGGACCACACTAACAGCTACAGCCTGCCCTTGATCAAGCTCAGATGATGATCATGCCTGACCTGGAGGATCCCTTCGTGCCTCTGAGCGAAGGCCTCTTCGTCGATCCTTACGAGTCCAAGGACGTCATCACGTCTCTCCTCACACGCTTGCCCGAGATGTTCTCTCAAATCAAGAACCCGGAGCCAGCCCTGCTTGCCGCACTAAACTCTGCCCTTGCTGCCCTCGAGGAATCCGGTGGCAAGGTGGTTGCTTCGTGCTCGGCTCTGCCCACTTGGGGCCCTGGCCGTCTGTTTATGCGTGATGATGGGAACCACCCTGGTGGCGAGATTGACAAGAAGCTCTATACCACTGAGCATCCGGCTTGGAAGAAGGTTGCCGAAAAAATGGCCGGTTCTGGCGTGGGTGCCGACTTCTTCCTCGCTGCTCCTTCTGGGGGCTATCTTGATATTGCGACGATAGGTACGTGAGTGTGCCACGGAGGAGTGGTCATGGCTAACCAAACTGCAGGACACGTCTCTGCAACCACTGGAGGAGAAACATTCTACTACCCCAACTTCATTGCCCCACGAGATAGTCGAAAGCTCTCTCTGGAGATCTCCCACGCCGTGACCCGCGAGACGGGCTTCCAGGCCTTGATGAAGGTCCGTTGTTCCAATGGACTTCAGGTCTCAGCCTACCACGGAAACTTCATTCAGCACACGTTCGGTGCCGACTTGGAAATTGGTGTCACGGACGCCGACAAGGCGATGGGTGTATCCTTCTCTTACGACGGCAAGCTGGACTCCAAGTTGGATGCGCACTTTCAATCGGCTCTCCTCTACACAACGGCATCGGGCCAGCGTCGTGTCCGATGTTCGAACGTCATCGCCAGTATCACGGAGACGTCAAAGGAGTCGGGCAACCGTGAACAGGGCATACGCGAGTGCCTCAAGTTTGTGGATCAGGATGCCGTGATCGGCATGTTGGCCAAGGAGGCGAGCACGAAACTGGCCACGACTTCGAGCACGCTCAAGGATATTCGCAACTGGTTTAGTGAAAAGGCCATTGACATCCTGGCCTGCCACAGAAAGCACACGGCTCAGCAGTACCCTCCCGGACAGCTCGTGATGCCCGAAAGACTCAAGGAGTTTTGCATGTACCTCCTCGGTCTCGTCAAGTGCCGAGCGTTCAAGGGCGGCATCGAAAACTCGGACCGAAGAGTCTACGAGATGCGAATGCTCCGATCCATGGGCGCCCTGGAGCTCGGCTTATACTTGTACCCTCGCATGATCCCTCTTCACAACCTCCAGCCCGAGGACGGCTTCGCCGACGCCGAGACGGGTCACCTCAAGATGCCTCCCGCCATTCGAACTTCGTTTGCCAATGTCGAAGCCGGCGGCGTCTATCTAGTCGACAACGGACAGCAGTGCCTCCTCTGGTTCCACGCCCAGACGTCCCCGAACCTCATCGCAGATCTCTTTGGCGAGGACAAGACGTCACTCAAGAGCCTGGACGCCTACACGTCGGCGCTGCCGCTGCTGGACACGCACTTGAACGCGCAGGTGCGCAACATCATGGAGTTCCTCAGGACGATGCGCGGATCCAAGGGCCTGACGGTGCAGCTCGCGCGGCAAGGAATCGACGGCGCCGAGTTCGACTTTGCCAGAATGCTGGTGGAGGATCGCAACAACGAGGCCCAAAGCTACGTGGACTGGCTCGTACACGTCCACAAGGGCGTTCAGTTGGAGGTATGGCCCTAATGGCGATAACAGAGACCGGTTTGAAGCATGCTAACGAACGTCTTACAGCTGAGCGGACAACGAAAAAAGGAGAGCGAGGAACACACAGCGGCATTGACCAACTTTGCGGGTCTGAGACCGGCTTACTGGTAGGGCAATGGTCGTGTTGACGGACGGAGTGGGTAGCTTGGTTCGCGGACAGTTTGATACGAGAGGCACGAGGAAGAAGAGGCATAATTCCAAAGAGACTGCAGCGACAGACAGAGGACAGCGGAGTAGTGTTGGGTAGGACGGCGAAAACACCACGGCGGTGGTGAGCAGTCAAGTTCAAGTCATGCCAATCATTTCGCGACAAGAATAAAACACAGACACACAAGTCTATGCTTGGGTAGCCGAGTCCTTGTGCTTGTGCCATGACGGGTCCCATGTGTCTATCCGGCCGCGGAAGTTCCCAATCGATCAGGATGAGCAAGCCCGTCCTTGTTCGCGAACACTTGATGGTTTTACGTAACCTCGCTCCGGTGAGTGCTCGCTCGATAAGTACTGGTAAGGTATGTACCATCAGGCACGCATTGGATGACCGGACAGAAACATGTCCCTCTCTCGTTTGCCGACGCCGTCCGTCCCGTCTTTGGCGGTCAGCCGTTTACTCTGGGTCCCTGATTCGGTAGTGTTTCTTTTTATTCCCTCTTACGCTGCAGGTTTGCCTGGCACGGCGCATCACCGGACCCTCGTGTCTTTTTTTTTCTTTCCGTGAGGGGTTTACACCTTTGGGGGAGGGGAGGAGGGGATGGAGGGGGGAAGAGGAAGAGGCGACTGACAGTTATTTACTTTTTATTATCGGGGGTTCCAGCTGGGTAGGGGTGGACTAGGGTGTGCCTCTTTTCTTTTTTTTTTT
>JAMQMW010001882.1:0-12173 GCA_024115155.1 Thelonectria blattea
CAGTAATATAAGCCCTAATGGGTAGGAATACTTTAATAACGCCGGCTACCTAAGAGACGCATTCTAGAGCACCTTTAGCAAGCTGGTCGGGGGGCTATCTAAGTCTAGGATGGAGTCTATTCGACTGGCGAGAGTGGCTACATTGCTCATTCGGTACGGCACTGCCTACAATAGGGGATTCGGGGGAGTGGTAGGGGTCTGGGATCCGTCGGGGGCTTCTCTGCGATATCTCGATGCACTCCTTTTGAACTGAGGGGTTGGGCTATACTTGCGGGTTTGCCACCGGGAAGAAGGCAATTTTCTGTGTACCTTGGTAGTTCGTTTTGTCTAGAATGGGTAATTATAGTAGGTTCAGTCAGTCATACGGCCAAAGTCTCTCGCTGCATTGAGTCTCAAGACGATGTGCTGCCTCGTATTCACGATTACAATGCCTCGGCATACAGCTTACACCAAGAAGTCGCAGCCAGGGTTTCCTCAAGCTTGCTTCCTATCACCAGAGAATGACGGTAGGGAACTCACGAAGCAACACAACTTAGTCAATTCGAGTCTAGGAAACATGTACAATGTGCGTCCGGAAGGAGTGTCCTGCGACTGTCTACCGCATGGCCTAAGCCTGAACAGGGCCAGCTTAAGCAACCTTGTTGGGGTTGTGGTAGTTGACGCTGTCGTTCCAGCTGCAGCGAGTGATTAGTATTGTTCCATGTCAAAATCGGGTCGACCGGTAGGAGATGCTTCGTTCTCGGGAAGATTCGGGGAAATGATCACTTACAAGGCAGTCTACAACATCGTTAGCAACGCTCGGTTCACTCAATTGCGGTAATCGACTCACCTTGTCGCCGTTACCCCACTGGTAGTTCTTGGTGCGGATGTTCTGGTACGAGTACTCGACACGCTCCTCCAGAGGGGGGAGGTGGCTCCAGTGCTCCCAATGCTCGTTCCACAACCAGTAGGCGTTGGCGCCGGCGAGGGCGAGGCAGGGAGCAACGCCGCTTCACTGGTGTTAGCATGAATTCGTGGTGTTTTGGCCTCGGCATCGTCCTCTGGCACCTCCGGATGTCCGAACTCCAAATCGGCCAGGCCATCGTAAATTCACTCAATCGCGGTCGGGGAACGTACTAGACGGAGATCTTCCTCCAGAGCTCTGCAGGTAGTTAGCAATTGATGCCAAGGAGCCAATTGAGGTGTTTCAATGCCGGTTCACTCACCAGTGGTGCCCTTGGCGTGCTCCTTGATGTGCTCACGCTCCTTGATGAAGGCGTTCTCGGTGGTGGTGCTGGCGAGGCGGCGCTGAGCGGGAGCTCGCAGCTGCGCGGCGAAGCGCGGGACGGTACGGGTAAGCTGACGGGCGGCAGACATCGTGGGCGACGTTGTTCGTTGACGAGTTGAGGGGAGAAGCAAGTTTGTGAGATCAGGTCATAACTTGGACGAGCTCGGCTAGAACCGCCAATCAGTTCTGCCTCAATTGTCAGGTGCCAAATTTGGGGTCATGTGACCTACGTCAGGTGATGTCGCGCAGACCTCGCGAGCGCCAGTGGGTCAGCAACGTCATTGAGGCAATTTGACTCGCGAGTTCAATTGAGATTCAGATCCCCCCGTTCTGGCTTCGTCTTCAAGAGGCCTCAGTTGTTCACTCTTTTTGCCCATCACAACTCGCAAAGTGCCCTGAATATTGCCCATGACTTCTCTGCTTCACCGGCCGTCTTAGGCTTTGCTCCCTAAGCCCTGATGATAAAGAACCTCCGCCCTCCTTCACCCGTTCTCGATCTTCTCTTCAACACCTTCAACGCAAACTCACCTCACCAGCTAATATGCATGGAAGGTCGCCAAATTATTCTGTCATCGTGTCTTTACCTTTTTGCTCCTGTTTGAGTTGCTTCGGCTGAGGGCAAAATGCCTTTACGTATAACTACCTGGAACGGTACTCGTATCCCCCATCTGCCCTGCGGAATCTCGACTAACAGTGTGCTCCAGTGAATGGCATCAGGTACGTGTTTGACTCCCACGACTCCCACGGGAGCCTTCCCTGCCGAGGCTAATATATCTAGAAACCCCTTTGGGTACCAACCATGGAGAGAGAAGAGAACGTTCCAGGTCGGTCACCTCAACTTAACCAATCCTCGATGCCATGCCAACTCCAGAATAGGCCATGTTCGATATTCTGGAAACAGACATCCTCATTATGCAGGAAACGAAGATCCAGAGGAAAGACTTGCGAGATGACATGGTTCTCGTGCCTGGCTGGGACGTCTTCTTCAGCCTCCCAAAGCACAAGAAAGGTACAGTTTTAGTCTCATTCTTCGGCGGTATCCTAATGACGGTTTTCAGGCTACTCCGGCGTCGCCATTTACACCCGAAACAGCACTTGTGCGCCCATCCGAGCCGAAGAAGGGGTCACGGGTGTTCTGACAGCTCCGAAGTCCACGACCAGATATCGCGATCTCCCCCCCGAACAACGAATCGGCGGTTATCCGCGTCCCGAACAATTACACGGCGCCATTGACGAAGCGACACTCGATTCCGAAGGTCGATGCGTTATACTGGAATTTCCCGCGTTTGTACTGATGGGTGTGTACAGCCCAGCAAACCGCGACGAGTCTCGAGATGAGTTCAGGCTCGGCTTTCTGCAAGCTTTGGACGTACGGATCAGAAATTTAGTCTCGGAAGGGAAGCAGGTGATTCTCACCGGAGACCTAAACATCATCCGCTCCGAAATCGATTCCACCAACGTGGCCGAAATGCTACGGAAGGAAGATATCAGCATGGAGAGCTGGATGAGCGCACCAGCCCGTCGACTGTTCAATCAGCTTGTATTTGAGGGGACGGTTTTCGGGCCACGAGATGAAGGACGAGAGAATCCAGTGCTCTGGGATTTATGCCGATGCTTTCACCCCGCGAGAGCGGGAATGAATACCTGTTGGGATACGAAGCGGAACACGCGACCAGCAAACAACGGCAGCCGAATCGACTACATCCTCTGCACCGACGGCATCAAAGACTGGTTCACCTCGTCCAATATTCAGGAGGGCCTGATGGGGTCTGACCACTGTCCCGTCTTCGCCGGGCTCGCAGACGAAGTGACGAGAGACGGCGAGACGCATGCATTGGCAGAACTCATGAACCCTCCCGGCGTCTTCCAAGGCAAGCAACGGCTTCGAGAGTGGGGACAGAAGGACCTGCTCCCTCTGTCTGCGAGACTAATAGCAGAGTTCGATCGACGTCAGAGCATTAGAGACATGTTCACAAAGAAAGTCAGCCCTCCTTCGAGCACAGATGCATCCACAAAAGCGCCCAGCAGCAACCCAAGCGACAGGTCCAGCAACCACCAACTCCCAATCCAGAGTTTCGGCACACCCTCAACAGCTCAGAACAGTGCAAACGTTGCGCCACAGCAAAAGCCAACTCTCACCAGCTCCACAACCATCAAATCAGCCTCCCAGCCGAAGCCGAAAAGGCTCGCGGATGCGCCCGACAAGGCGCCGCCACGGGCGTTGAAGCGAGCCAAGTCGTCGTCCAACTCGGCCGAGCCCAAGAACAAAGCAGCCCCTGGTCAACGAACCCTCCAAGGATTTTTCAAGCCGAAAGCCGCCCCCGCATCTCAATCAGAGAAGTCATTGGCGACGCCGACGAGTAACTCGATGCCATCGCCGACAAAGCCCTCGCGGAATGATATGTCCGGCCATCGGCAACAACCTCTCCCTCGATCGCGTGACAAGAAACCGGAAGAACCGCAGTCGGCGTCGGAAAGAGTATTTGACCCGATCGAGGCGAAGGAGTCCTGGTCGAAGCTCCTCGGCAAGCGGGTATTGCCTCGATGCGAGCACAACGAGCCGTGCATCAGCCTCACCACCAAGAAGCCAGGAGTCAACTGCGGTAAGTTGACACACCTCCTTCCCGCATCACTACGGCTGATTTCCTGTCCAGGCCGCTCGTTTTACATCTGTCCTCGACCACTGGGCCCGTCGGGCGAGAAGGAGAAAGGGTCCGAATGGCGGTGCGGTACATTCATCTGGAGCAGTGACTGGAACGGGCTGTAGGTGTTTTGTGTCTCTAGGACGTACGTCTCGAGTAGCTGGGCATCAGGCTACCTTTGTAGTGACCCCGACCTGAGCACGCTGCCATCAATGTATCCATGCGACTGTCCCGTATTCTCCATGCACCTCGGGGATGGTCGACTGATTTGGCCACCATCTAGCAGAGCCATCATGGCATCTACTTCCATGTACTTTTCCGATCCCACCCTGAATACAATGTAAAAGTAGTAGACCCTGATGTGTTTTGTGAATTTACTGACTGTACATTGTGCCTGAAAGTTCGCTCGGGTGCAAAGCCTCCAGCCATCCCTATATCATAGACAGTAGGCACGTACCTACTTCCGGCCCTCCCCCATGGCAAAGATCGAATAAGTATGGGAATAAAAGCGATGCGGAACTTACCGCGACACAAATCTACATGTTGGCCATTTGTTGAGTTGTGTCCTTTACCTAGAACGCATACAAAATATGCCTCCCTCCCGCCCTTTCAACATCCTACCGTCTCCCTCTCCCAAACACTCGACGACCTTGACTTCCAACACACAAAACTTGAACCCCCTCGACGAGTCAACCCTTCCAGACCACGACAGACAAAAGATGGCCACTCGTCTTTCCACCATTTCTCACGATGCGAGTCTACTCTCCGGTACCACAACCGGTAAAACTCATCTATCACGTCCGCATTCACCATCCAAGTACACCAAGCTAACCTTGCGCGACCCAGGCTCCCCTCCCAACAACCCAACCACCACCCCCAACTCCCAGAATGCATACCGTAACAATCCGACAAGGCCTCCTCCTCTCCACCTGCGCAGTCCTGCTATTCCTACTCATCGCCGACATCTCCCTGCTCGTCGGAACCTTCCTCGCAGGCTGGGCGAAAGAGCCCCGGCCATGGCCCATCCTGGTGTTGGTGCTCAACATGTTCTGCGTGGTCTCGGCATCGGCGCGCTTCGACGGGGAATGCGAGAACCGACCAGAAGATGGTGACGGCGAGGGATAGAGCGGTGGTAGTCACGGGGGAATTGGACACTGCTTCAGTACCTTGGGTAATAGGTACGGCAATGCGAAGTTACAGCCCGTGGATAAATCACATCAAAACGTCAATCTCGACACGAGTAGATCCATCTGCACGAAATATGGCAATGTCATTCAAGTACCAATCTTGTACGCTACAACGATCGTGGTCGAACAAACAAGGTCGGTTACTCGGTTTCTCGTCTCCCCGTCCTTCTCATCTCGTCGACCTGAACACGAAGTTCAATGATCGTCTACCATGCTTCCTCGTTCTCCGTCTCCTCCAATCTGGCAGCTTGGACACGTCCTCCTCCGCCCTGTACTAAAGCAATACCAGCATTTGCCAGTGATCGAGTAGCTAGGACTGTCGATGTGACTTGCTATGTTGTACAGCCAACGTCGCTCTGGGCGCCAACGGTTTCCGACATTTTGCCTAACGATATGTGAGTGTCAGGAGACGTGTCAAGATTTGGAGATGGGTGAATACCTCAGATGGAACGGAGAGCAACGGCGCAGAGCTGGTTGGAGAGTCGAAAAGAAAAGCACTGTCGACGTGGTCAAGAAGCGTGGGATGCGAGAGTGGTTGGAAAAGAACATCACTGTGCACATCAGGAGAAACCGCCTGTTATGTACTCGAGAGCAAATTTGAAGTGTAAGGAATAGCTGCCGCAGAACACCTCGTCTTTCTGGAAGGCCGTATGAAGGCCATTTCGGCGTGTTCTGATCATCATAGCAAGACAAGTCGGAAAGGAAGCGTCGAGTGACCTGTCGACAAACTTGGTAGCTCTTCTGCGCCAAGAGTCCGAGGCCAGAATCACATCTGCAGACACGTACTACCTGCCCACCGACTTCCTACTAGAGCAGCACCGGGAAGGCAGACCGTCACAAGACATCAATCGGGCACGCAAGGAGAGACGCGAGAGTTGTTGTCACGAAACTTGTGTTGATTAAGTTACGTGACTAAGTTTTCTAGCTAATCATTGTCATTTCCATTTCCATTGCCACTTCCATTACTTGATCCCGACCATGACCACCCCCAAATTGAAATTCGCAAACGAGAAACGAACGATGCCACCCCGCGTCTGAAGAGGCGCCAACACTTGGTGGTGCTGACGACTCGTCCACTCGAAGAAAGCCTTCATCCATCACCTCGTCCGCCGCACACACCGCACCACCAAATTATTATTCATGATCGGGAAAAGAAATCGGTCGAGCTTGGACGTCCGTCGTGAGCAAGCAAAGCGCTGCGCCTTTGTCAGTCGAGTTTCTCCGAGTGCCTTTGTCACCTTGCACTTACTTATGATCCGAATCACTTCGAAAAAGGTCAACGGGATGTTGCCACTTTTTGATCCAGTGAGAAATCATGTTGGAAAACAGCTCACGTAGGACCTTCAAGGGAGTCTCTCTTTCTGAGCCCCAGTGGGACCACCTGTCAAATGCCTGGCGGAATCGTCAACTGAGCTCTTGCTTTGGCAAGATATTGAAGGGCCTTACCAATAGTTGGGATACATGATATTATGCCTTTGCTTCTCTTTCTCAGCCATAGCTGCCCAGAAGTTCAGGATTTTGGGTGGTTCATTGTTCCACATCTCAGAGATGATATCGACTAGCTCAAGGTTAGGAAGAACACCAGGTTCATGGCAAGAGCGGATAAACTCACAAACTCTCTGGGAATTGAGTCCAGGGTTGCGCCGAGCGACTTCAGGGAACATAGATTCTTGATACAAGGTCCATAGAGTCTTAGGGCCGGGGATCTGAGCTTGGGGCTTCGAAAGCTCATGGAGAGCCTCTTGGTGGCGCTGAACGATCGCCCGATGCGACTGATCTGCGATGCCAAGCTTAGCGAGGTTTAGAAGGGTAGTCATTTCATTGAACTTACCGGACTCAAAGAGAAAATTGGGGTACATGCCAGGACTGTCCAGAAGGTCCAAAGACAACGGACAGAGGCGATATTTCCCAATCTCAGGCAGATGAAACACCTTCACTGGTTGTTGGCATTCGTGACTACTGATGTTAGTTTCTCTTTCATAGTCAATCTGTTAGGCAAGTACGGTACCTCAGTTTGTCAGCAACCGATTTGACGAACATCATGTCACAGAAGTCGGCAACGAAGACATGAATATCCCCAGTCCGATCAGCCGTGACGAAAGTGATCGTGTAATCAGGGTATGGTTCTTCGGCGGGAGGATCCATGGCAGTGCTTCTAACAAACAATTTCTGTTTGGTGGTTGGAAGAAAGTGAGGCGGTGGCTCTCGCAGTGTTTTTGCGAGGAAGAGATGGGAGTGTTGAAAACAAAAGGGATCGAGCTCGCATGGAAAAAAGGTTGGGCCCAGGCAGCTGCCCCTCACCCCAGCCGTGCGGTGAGCACCTGTTGCTGCCTCAACCCAAGGTAGTACGTACCTTGAAACGACGTAATATGGAACCTACTAACCTATTGTTCCTCAAAACAATATGGCAATAAGCCGCGCATATGAATGGTCGATAATGGATGGTTTGGGTACGTACCGGAATAACAAGAATACCATTGGTTGAATGGCCCTTCGTTTGACCCCTGGACAACTGAAGCCTACCAGTAACAAACTGTAGATACAGGGAGTACTAGTAGTGAATCACTGAGGTGCGCTTTCGAAGGCTTCAGGCGGATCGCGGGAATAATAGCAGTCAAACTGGCTATGCGTGTTGAAAATAAATATCAGACCTGGACTTCCGCACGATTCCATCAACTCTCTTCCTTCATCATCTGCAACCGCAACCATGGATAGCTTTCTCTCCTACGCGCCCCTTCGAGTCAAGGATGGGCCATCCAAGGTCTTCTTCGAGGATGATCATCTTCAAGATCTGGTCATCAAGTTTATTAAACGCCAGCAAATCACCAACCCCACAGCTAAGGCGCCAACGGTCGAAGGTATGGACTCACAGTTTGCTGAAATCTGGCACTAAATCTCACTTTTCATAGCACTTATCTCATTCTCCTTCGAAACCATCGATTCGCTACTTGCAAATGCGCACGATGAGAACCACATCCTTCAAGAAGCTCGAGATTCCGCTGCTGCCCTGTCGACAACTCCGCAGCTCGCTATTCGCGGTGCAATTGTCGAGTGGTACCTGACTGTTTCCAAGCCTGTCTTTGGACGTCAGCCACACCAGCCAATGCGACAGGAGGAGCAAGATGGTGACGCCTCGATCGAGACAGTGGCTTACATGAGCATGCTTAGCTTGTCGAAAGCTTGGTCATCCCCCAACGATGACGATAAGGATGAACTCCAAATCACAGCTCTTGCCGCCAAGTCCGCCGTCTCTTTCATGGTTGTTGGTACTCTGATGATTCCCCATCTAGCGGACAGGGTCTGCTCATTTGGGGAGCTCTCCAAACTTGGACCTCGACTTCCTTTTGAAGCTTTCCTCAGAGCATTCTGGGACGTTACAAAAGCGAGATCTCCCTGTTATCTGCCAGCTCCTGCCTCCGAATTTGGTGCCACCTTTGGCGAGGTCAAGCTTGCTGTATCCGGACTTTCCCTCATGGTCAAGACCAAAAAGGATGGATGGCATAAGGCCCCTCTCTATCACCCTGCCAGAGCTGCACTCGGTTCTGCATGGAACAAGTGGATGAAGAACGAGGACAGAAAGGTTTTCATGGGTGGAATACCGAATGCTGTTGAGGATGACCCAATGTTAGAAATTTGGTACAGAGTTCCCAGCTCGGCTCTTACCCTCATCGAGTCATTCAAGAGTCGCTACGAGGTCCTTCGCCACCAGTTCACAGAAGTATGATACTACCCCATTGTGATATTTTTTTCTCTATGCTGACCTTACTCCAGAAAGACAAGGAGCATCATGTCCCTGACGAGCTCGAGAAGATGACTCAGTTTTGGCAACTGGCAAAGGGTACGGGAGGTTCCTATCCCGTCATGCGGCCTTGGGAAGAGGTGTGTTTCATCGACTCTCCCAATAACTCATAGCTTACCAGGTCTTCAGGAGAGTGACGATATCGAGGATATGATTCGCCCGGAATACTTTGACCATCTACCCTTCGTATGTCTCACGCCACCTCGTTTTCCCTCCAGTACACTGACTTAATGACTTAGTCCACCAAGCCAGCCAGCGACATGTTTGGAAACCTCACTCTTCCGTTCCTGAACAGTGCTGCGGACGCCTTTCGAATGGGACGCGACCCTCATCGTGTTGAGATTGGTGTTTTCACTATGTGCTTTGGGGGTTGAAGTCAGTCCATTGTCGTAGGGATAACAGTAGTTTTCCCGCGATGTCTGGGCAAGGGATTCGAAGATCTGTGCGGTACTCGTGCTACGCATGGAAATGAATCCCATGTTTCAGAGTGACGACGTACATGGCCACAGTTCTTGTGGAATACCTAAGCTACGATTGAGCCTTGTGGGTGAATTGTGGCAGGAGGCATGGACTGGAATGCTGTGCTTCATAGGATCAAGTTAGTTGAATCAGTGTCCCAAACCAATTGAACTTCAACGCTTCCTTCGTTTCAAACTCTCACAGGAGTCAGCTTCACAAGTGGTCCCCTGGGCACCCGAGTTACTGGATGTGAAGACCTCCATTGTATTGTTGGACTTCGCAGCTTGCTCCTGGTACTTATTCATTAAGGTAAACATGCCTGTCGTCCCAGCCAGCCCATGGTCATTGCCTTCGTGGGCCTCCTTAGTCAATACGTAAACAATGAGATCGAGCCTGCCAGTCTGGGCTTTTACTGTAATGCGCATTGTCTGGCATCTACCTTCTACTACTCCCAGTTCAGGACTCCATACACTAGCGAGAACCTGCATGGGCAAGGCTTGGAGCATCTCCCAAGTACGAATACCTACTAGAGGTACCTAGGTACTTACGTGATAGGCATAGTCTCTACTTCGGAGGTACAGGAGGTATCTTCTGGGCAGTTTGGTGCACCCCTCCCCCCTGCTCATGTGGGGCTGTCCCGTTTGGCCCACACCCACCCTGCTTCCCGTTTGGCCACACCCACCCACATAAATCAACTTGCTCTTTCCCTCCACGTCTTATTTCTTCATTCTTCCTCCCAAAACAACAAGAAGAACCACTTCATCACTCCTCACTCTTACCGACCGCAAGCCCATCATGCCTTCCCCCGGTGCCAGAGAGAGACTCATGCAGCGACTGAAGCATCTCTCCAGCTTAGAGTTGCTTTCCATGGTCGACGATGATCTCTTCTTTGCTATCGCTGCCCGCTGGTTTGAGAATTTGCCCGCCGAAGACTTTTCTACCAACGTTCAGCCAAACGTCGCTGGCTCTGTCCCAGACCTTGGTGCTGGCTCTGGCCAGGCTGCTGCCCCAAACGCCCCTGCCCAAGTCGCTGTCAATAGTCGCGTCGATCGCCCTCAGCGACCTCTCAACGCCTTCATGGCTTTTCGCAGTAAGATTCTAAGTCCATCTAGTGACACATTTATTGATCGTTGAGTAGCGTACTATCTGAAGCTTTTCCCAGAAGCCCAGCAGAAGGTTGCGTCTGGATTCCTCACCACTCTGTGGGGTCTTGAACCATTCAGAAACAAGTGGGCGCTGATCGCCAAGGTTTACTCCTTTGCCCGCGATGAGGTTGGGAAGACCAATATCTCTCTCGGGGGGTTTCTCGCGGTTTGTTGTCCTATCATGAAGATCATCAACCCCGATGTCTACCTCGCTACTCTGGGCTGGGCTCTTCAGGAAGATCCTGCTGGCAATCAAAGATTAGTCAGGAACATGGCTGTCAATTTTTCCCCACCTCAGAATGATGCCGCTCCCACCACTGAGATTGAAGCCCCGAGCAATCATCTGCTCCTGCCATCCCCACCGAGTACCCACCCTTACCCACCGCACCAACTGCCAGCCCGCTGCCCGTCCACAGCTCGTCCGCTGGGCTGTCCAATAGTCTGCCCTTATTTGCTCCCTCCCCAGCTGGGAGCGACGGGAGGAGCTGGGGAGCTCTTTCTTGACGTGCGGGCGAACAAACTCAATTCTGACGAGGCATCAAGATCCAGGAGAAGGTGCGCCTCAGGAACATGTTTGCACCTGCTTACTGCCACACCGAGTCCGTCACGAAAACCACCACGAATACCTCGTACCGGAGCGCTTTCACCGTCATTTGCCATCAAATTGTAATACCTGAACGCAAGAGCAGGCCACCAATCAGCCCCGAGAGCAACCCACCCTCGTGCTTCCCTTGCGTTGCCAGCGTGCACTGGCCGCTTTTCGTGCCCAGTTCGGATGGGCTTGCCATTGGAACTGAACTCGCCGATTCCATTCTGAAAGACATTGTCTCATGCCTGCGCTCCCGATGCCTCTGACGCGTGAAGCAAGGAGGCCACGCTTTGGACGCAGCCCAAGGAAACAAAACATGCCCGAACCGGTCGATTTCTCAGCATCCTGGGCGCCACGGCCTCAAGCCCGACGACCGGCTTGACACGTTGTTCTTCGGTGGTCTCGTGGTCGCACCGTGTAGCCTTCGTTATCGCGTTGCACCTCGCAGCCTGTCATGACGTCTCCAAACCCGAGTCGAGAGCACACCCCGCCAGAGAAACCTCGGGAGAATCGACCTGCCAAGTCTGCCACCACCTGGGAGAGGTTTCGTACCCCAGCCCCTCGCCGATCACTGCCCTCGTCTGTACGACATTCCCCGGTGACTGTGCCCCGTTCAGCCCGTGTCTGGACCTGGGGCTATGGATCCGATCGATTGGTAGCTTTTCTGATAGCAGATGAGCACTGCGAGCTCCCTCGCCGCTGCTGGGTTTTGGACTGGCCCGTGGACTCCGCTGGGGAGTCGTCTTGACCTGGACATCTCGAGGAAGCGGATGACGGCTTCAACGGACGGAAATGGACTCGCGGGAGCCGCCTGGATGCCAGAAGAACAGGCCAACTTGGTCGGCACCGTTCATCAGGCGAGCCGAAACGGCCTCACCCGTCACAGCCTGATTACCTACATTTTCGTCGTGCTTCTTGTCTTCTGTTACTCAGCTTTGCCAAGCTGCACCTCGTGTCCCGTGGTTGGTTTTCTTAGAAGCTGCCCCTCCCTCTCATCCGCCCTCGCGTCCACCAGCTTCAGGCAGGCTTCGTACACCCTCCAACTCGTCCCTCCCTTTCCTCACTTTTTTTTTTTTTTTTTTTTT
>JAMQMW010001888.1:0-15346 GCA_024115155.1 Thelonectria blattea
AGAATATGGCAATGAACAGACTAGGAAAAGAAAACGTCGGGCCGAATCGAACACACTCGATTGGTGCGCATTTGGACCGCCGAGGGCCAAGACTGCCGGGGAAGGGGGGGAGTTGGTGTTGTCGGCATTTGTCTTGGCGGGTATCATCATGTGGGGGAGGGGTACATACATACTGTTGTGTAGTATTCTCTGTTGCATTTTCGTACATGCAGGTTGGTTGGTTGGTTGCATGGTCCCATCGAACATGTCGACACTCAACAAGTCTTGGGGATAGCTTCATGCCAAGGGCCAAGACGTCGCATCGTCGGTTCGTCCTCTCGAACAGCTTCGACCAAGGCGGATAAATGCGAGGAACGGGTATTATGCGAAATTATACGAATACAAGCGATCCAAACAAAAAGCACCCATCACCAAGAACTCCCAAATACGCACAACAAGTACGAATACATACGACACGACCAACTCGCTCAACAGCGATCACCCTCGCTTCCCCATCTTGCCCCGTAACCTTGCTCAAAAGTCTAACTGAGTCCCCTGTCCCTCTCTGGTCTGGTGGCATGATTTGCCAGGGGGGGCAACGGCAAATGCAACCTCGAGTATCCTTGACAAATCTGGCGCCCTACGCGGCATGCCACCAGATGGACTGACGGGTTGTTTGTCCCCTTGTATGAATCATCCTTCTCGACTCACGCGGCCAACCGGCTTCGATCCCCCGACACTTCTCCCGTGCCCGCGAATAGCCTGAGGACTACCTACTCGACGCCGTCTATTGGAGGCTTCTCATGTTCCCGTGTGCGAGCGTGCATCTTGGTCACCACGTGGGTTGTTGGTCTCTGGCATGGTTGTCGATGTCGTGAATAGACAGATTGTTGTAGCTACCACATGGATACAACGACCACCTTCAATCCTCACATACCTACTCCACGCCAAAACCCAGCCACTTTGCACCCTCCCCAAAGAACCCAACTCCTGCCGAAAACCGCATCCTTATCCCCATACTCCGCATGATGAAAGACCAAGGCGCCTTCCTACCTACGCTCCTGTCAAAGCTTCGGGAGGCGGCAACTGGTCGGGCCCAAACGACATGGGGAGAAGCTACAAGACATGTGAGTAAGCCTCGAAGTGAAACGACAAACAAAACGTAAAACAGACGACCAACCTCTTCGAGCTTGGCAATGACAAAGTCCTCATTCTTGTCAAACATAATAATCGGCATGTCCAGAGCGCAAAACTCCCGAATACTACCACCACCACCACCACCACCAGTCAGTCAGCAACAACAACCCTCACCCAACCAAAACCACACAAGAAACAAAAACCTACAACTGCCTACACATCCCACAAGGACTCGCCGGCGGCGCCACATCCGTCGCCACGGCCACTGCCCTGAACCCCGCCTCCCGATGCCCCGCGACCACCGCCGTCCCCAGCGCCACGCGCTCCGCGCAGGTTCCCACGGGATAACTCGCGTTCTCGACGTTTGCGCCCGAGACGAACTGCCCGTCGGCCGTCATCACCACCGCGCCCACCCGGAACCGGCTGTAGGGACAGTACGCCGCCGCCTTTGCCGCGCCCGCCCGCGACCGCAGCTCCCGGAAGTCGGCGTTGGTGAGGCCGTGGGCCGCGAGCGCAAAGGCCGTCGCCGGGACGTCGGAGCGGGAGATGATGGTGGGAGGGTTGGTCATGGCGATTGAGGGAGTTGCACGTCGATGTATGTTGATGTCTGTCGTTGGTTGTCCGTTAAAGAACACGGAACGGAAGAATGAGCTCCCTTCGCTCGCCTCTTTATGCCGTCTCCGTCGAGTGGGTCCTTATCAAACCATCTCCGTATCGGGTCTCTCCGCCGGCAGCGCCCCTCCGATGCCGCCGAGAATCTCGGAACCGACTCACGCATCAAGCAGGTCGATTCATGGTCAAACCACTCTCTCATTGTTATTATTATATGTACCGTACACCGCCTATCGACGCCGTCTCGTATATGCTCGTATTCGCCGGCCCCGTAATGCCGCCCATGACCCATCCATCGTTGATTCATCCCCTCCGAGATACATATATCGTCAAGGAAACCCACCCATTACTCTTCGTCGCAAGTCATTAGTAGAACCCATCAACGCCCAGCCCCCCTTTGCTAGAAGACGAAGCCACCGTCGGCGTCGACTGCGCAGAACCGCTGTCGCTCGGCGTCACCGGCTCCACGACTTGGCTTCTGATCGAATTGATCCACTCGTGTTGGAGGAGCTCGACTGCCGTGGCTCGAGTCCGAGGGTCGCGGATAAAGCACTTCTTCAAGAAGTCGATGCCCTCGGGGCTGAGCTGGTCTGGCGTCGGCAGCTGAGGCGGGTTGCCCTGCGCAATGTTGTACATGATTGCCCACTCGTTGTCGAGGTTGTGCCACGGCCTTCGTCCCGTAGCCATCTCGAGAATTACGCACCCCAGAGACCAAATGTCCACTGCCCCGGGCTTGCCGGGGTTTTCGCCCTTGATCACCTCCGGTGACATGTACATGGGCGTTCCCGTCATCGATCTGTTCGGGTGTGCCCCTCCGTTCGGTCCGTGGCTCCCGGCCGGTTTCGCCACCGACTCTTTGGAGTCCTTGCCACGGTGCCGCCTAGCCCCGAGCAGTTTGAAAGAGTCCCTGAGCTCGGGCGGGAGGTCCTCTGGCGGGAAAGGCTTTGCCGCTCCAAAGTCGACGTATTTAATGATACCGTTGTGGTCCAGAAGAATATCTAACCCGGTCAGCTCGACTCCAGAAACAATCAGATGGGACAAGACTCACTTTCCGGCTTCACGTCGCGATGAGCAACGCCGGTTCTGTGTAGGTAGGCCAGGCCCTCCAGCATCTGGAGAGCATACACCATGATGACCTGTTCATCCTCGATGCGCCCGTGTTCCAGCAGGTTGGCAATGGACCCTCCGGAGCAAAAGTCCATGAAAATGTAGACGCGGTCGCGGTGCACTTCGATGCCGAAAAAGGCCACCACGTTGGGATGGTCCAAAACCTCGAGGACGGCCATTTCTTGCGACACTTGATCGGTAATGGCGGGGATGGATTTGGGATCCTGAAGACGGATCTCCTTGACTGCCATCAAGTGACCGGTGTCGAGGTTCATGGCCGCGTAGACATTGCCAAACGTTCCGCCTCCCACGAAGCTTCCCTGCTGCCAGCGCATCGTCACGTTTGTTGACCCCGACGACAAGTAGGCCAAGGACCGGTCAACCTCGCTGAGGCCTTCCAGAACTCGCCCCAGCGCTTGCCGCTCCGCCTCCTTGTCGCGGCGGAAGTCGTCCACCCTCTCCAGCTCCTCCATTCGCTGCTCGGTAATGCACTTGGAGGCTTCCTCGTCGCTCAACATCCTGTTCTTGTCGAGCTTTCTAAACTGTCCAACCAGCACCTCGAGCTTCTCCTTCTCGGCCTGCGCCGCGAGGTTCGACCTGGCGCCCATGATGTCGAAGTGGGAGATGAGCAGAGACATGCAGCCTGCCACCTTGGATCGGAGCTTGGCATATTCGTCCTCGCCGAGCGCGAGGATGTGGCGTCCCAACGTCATTCTCATGGCAAATTCCAGCGCGAGCACCGCCCAACGGAACGTCTTCCTGTCCGAGGCGATGCAGTCGTCGCAGATGAACGTCACCCAATCCAACGCCAGCTTGGTCAGCTTGAGGTTGTTCATCTGCCGCCTGTTGCTGTCCATGTACTGCAACGATCGTTTGCCGAATTCCGTGGCAAAGATGAAGCAGGTCTGGATGAGCTCGTGGCAGTCCTTCCCCTCGGTTTGCTTCCGGATAATCTCCACGCTGTCCATGAAGATGTTGGACAGCTTGTAGGCGACCTTCCTCAGCTCCGTCAGCCTAGTGTTGACTTTGTGAATGTTGGACCTCGATTCCTGAACGAGATCAACGTGCATGTCAACAGCATCGAGGAACACTTGTCGCGTGTTGGGCAACACCTGTGGGCTGGTGGCGCAGAGTCGAGCATGCCCGCGCTTCAGGTCGATGTTTTGCTCGCGCAACTCAATGGGGATGCTCTCCCCGTACCAGACCAGAGTGTTTTCCGGCCTGAGAATCAGCAAGTACTGATCTGCTGCCCCTTCGGGAAACTGAGCACTGGACGTAATGGCCATCATGCTCTGGATGTCTTCGAGTCTTCCGTGAAGCTCCGGAGATGCAATCACAAACGTATTGTCTTGCTCAAAGACACCCGTAGTCACCAGGAAATGCCCAGACACCACCAGCTGGTCGTAGAACCGTTGCATGGCGTCGGGTGGGAACGAGATGCTGTAGTCTGAAGCGTGCTCATAGTTGTCGCTCAGCATTCGAGTAAAACGTTGAAGCATTCTCTGGCGAACACGGACCGAGTCCAGACAGGCCTTGTATCGCTTGCTCATCTCCGTGGCGCTCTCCTTTGGCTTCGCCTGTAGCTCCTTTTCAAATGTTTGGCTCAGCCGGTTGAGAGCTTTGAAGGTGAGCGAGCTGAATTGTTCAGCAACCTCGATGTGGCCGCGATACAAGTGGCTGCCGATCTCGTTGGCAAAATCCCACTCTTGAAACAGAACCTCGGCTTCCTTGAATGTGTTCTTGTTTCCGCTGAGCTTCCAGTTGATCATCTTGAAGTAATATTTCAGAGCGTCCAGGATGATCTGATCAAAGGACTCGTCAATGCATGGTGGTAGGTCCCAGCCGGGCTCCGGGCTCGCAATGGATGTGAAATCTGTCTTGATTCGGATCGCGAACTTCAACAGCACGTGGAACTGGAAGATCATCTTCTCTTGCATCAGTGGACTTTGCTGGGCAGTTTCCTTAACTCTCCTAGCATAAGCCAGACGTGTCTTGGTGATCTCCTCGATAAGGCGCGAAGGGAAGCTGATGAGCGTGAGTAGCTCCTCCAAGTAGGGCGGCAGGTGACGCTTGCGGAAGGGCGTCGAGTTCCTGATGAGGGTATCCTTGGCCTTGCTGATAATTCCGTAGATGGGGAAGAGCATTCCCTTGGATAGGGCTTCATCGTCGTATAGCGATTCCAAGGCGTCCTCTCTCATCAGTCTATCCAAAAACGATGTCGGTTCGCGTTTCATGCCGTTGACTGCCGGTGAAAGGGGCTCCGGGCGAGCAAAGTCCATATCATCATTGCCAACCCATTTTCTCAGGATGGAAAGTTCGGTGTTGATCATTTGGTTGGTGTTGTACCACGAGAGAATCGCGTCGTAGGATTCCTTGAACGCGGTCGAATCGGCCGCCTTGTGCTCCGCGGCAAGGGACTTCCAAGAAGGGTACAGATATTCGCAGCTCTCGAGCTTGTCCACCATCGCCTTGACCTGTTCATATGGAGGTTTTCCAACCTCGCTCATACCTTTGACTTGGAAATTGATGACCTCTTCCAAGACCCGGTCCAAAGAGGCGCGAGCCTCTTCGACCATGCGTCTTTGAATCGGAACGTGTCTCCCGCAGACCTTTGAGCGAACCCCAAGCCAGAGTTCTGATTTGTGGGCTGTGTCGCCAATGCGTTGATCTGAGGACCCGATCAATCGCTTCTTCTCTTGTCGGACAACGTCTCCGGTCAACACGGCCTCCAGCATCCCGTGCCATTCGAGTCTCTCGCGCGAATCTGGGTCTTTTAAGTCCTCGTCGGTCGGTTGTAGGTTGTCGTTGCCGTAGAACATGATGGTTTCTTGGTCGAATCGGTCGTCGAACGGGGCCTCGGATGATGGTGTCTCTCCTTCGGAATCTGAGTCGTTCCCATTCGTGCTCGAGTAGGGCCCAAAGTATTCGGTTTGCGTGTTGGTTTGAACGCCCATGGCGTCCTGTCGATTGTCCTCGCGAAGAAGCTTCTGCACATAAGCTCGCTCCTGTGCCCGGAATCTACTATCATTTTGGCGCATGTAGCCCTTGCCCAGGGATGTATGTGGTTTTCGCGAGTCGCTGGGATTGTACGTGTTCGAGGGAGTTCGGGCCGGACCCAGGGGCCTCTGTGGTGGCCAACCGCCGTTGGGATACAGGTCGTCATCGTCGGCGGCAGTAGCTTGACCTCTTGAGGCACCATTAATGGGGGTCCCGGGGGGCAGAAATAAAAGAGTTGCAGTGTGACTTGGAGTATCTGCATACCGAGCAAAGTTCACCAGCTCATCCTGGCGATCGCCGGCGTGCGGGTCGCCATTGAACTCGTTGGAAGACTCGCGTCGATGGTTCTTGTTTTTATCATTGCGGGCTTCCTCTTCGGTGCCCGAGAATCGGACGGCTCGTGGCGAGGATTCGGTCATGGTGATAGCTGGCGTCCGACCAGCACCGAGGCTGCGGTTGATGGCCCCTCAGCACTGTATCTGAGCTCGATGGCTCGATCGCAGGGACGGGTCGACGGAGGCGGCGGAACCCAGCATGTGGGAGTAGTGGTTGCTGAGTCTCGAGATGCCAGAGAGAGTGATGATGGATCGAAGATGGCCATGGGGTGGGGAGATGGGGCTTAGGGGAGCTCTATTGGAGCAACATGCTGCTTCGCATCGAATGGTTGAATCAGGCTCGATAAGTCCCCAGCAGCTCAGGTGCATGGCGGATTCACGGACGTGGTTGTTGGGCTTGGGAGCATGTGATTGGTCCCCTTGGGGTAGCTAGTGGGGAGCATTGGTTGAGGAAATTTGCTGTGGCGAATGGGGGACGTGTGGCTCATGAAGGCATGCAGCGCCACAAGCTTTCATGACACCGGACTGTGGCGAGTGTCCGAACACAACCACCAGGCTTCCATTGTACTTTGGTAAATGAGCATCCTGTGCTTCGTCTTTGGCCGCCGGTCTAGTGTCCTCGATGTGATTGCCTGGATCGTCTTGGGACCTTTAAAAAAGCAGCCTTTCTCTATAGAATTCCGAGCCACAACTTGGAAGTGACCATGGCTCTCGTCCCTCCTACGCGATGTATCTGTACACCTGCACAAGACCAGACAGCCACTGATGCTCGGGCGGCTCCCCGGTTTGTTACCCTGCACTCCACGGCGAACAGGACGTCTCGATACTTTGTTTGAACCGGCGCGGGCGATCTTATTAGCCTTGTGGGTAGGGTGATGGGTTTCAACCTTAACCATGGACTTTGAACTTTTACGATGGTGGCTTCTTGTGACCGGAATATCTTCTCCCGACCCTGACAACAGACGTGGTGCAACTTGCCCAGACCATCCGTCTCTCATGCATGAAGATGCCGGCTACGTATAATGTCACATCAAAGCCCATCATCCGAGAAAGGTCGAATGGATACAACGTCGGTGTACGGCAAACCCAGTTCTATGGGCGATGGCAAACATTCGAGCAGAATTCGGTCCTTTTGAGTTGAAACCGTCTAGTTATATATTTTATGCGAAGATTAGGAGTGATGCGATCTTTTAATGAGGAAAGACCATTTGCCTCTTCAAGCCAAGCAGCGGCAGACTCCGAGAGGGATGCGAGAAGTCATCTTGAATGGCGAAACATGACGCCTTTGCCACCTGCCATGGATGGGAAAGAAGGATTTGAACCATCCAGAAAATTGCGCAGCCTGCTCACACAATTCTCGAGGTTTCTGGGTCGATGTTTGTCAGTGTTTGCTCGAAGCCGAAGAATGATGCCTCCAGCGACCCTTAATTATGAGACTAAGTTAGATGAAACTTTGGAGACCGCTTTGACCTCTCTCTGTGTAGACGCCCGTTTATGGCAAGACGCTGTTCGGAACAGCAAACCAAGACCAAAGGCTGGGATCCGAAAGATGGGCATCATAAATGAATGAAGTCAGCGGGAAAGCTGATCGCTCTTCTTCCCGCCAATTTATCAGTTGTGCGTGGTCCCGACACAGTCCTTGCACGCGCGTGGTGGTGCACGTGGCCAAGACATTTCTGCTCCCCCTTTCGACTTCGTCGGGGAAGCAAAAGATGGGTGTGCTGATCGTCGAGAACAAGTGAATCATCGCGCTAAAACCTTCTCGACCCGCACATCAGGCGATGAAGCTGACATGATGCGGATCGTCGACTTGAAAACCCCGTCTTGCTGGCGGTCGGCAAGATGCCTAATATCGACCGGCAAAGATCATGGTACTTTCAACGGTTGTACCTTCCTTGGCTGTTAGTTCCATCTCGAAACACCACGCGGCCCTAACACTAATCAGCGTCGAGGGGAAGCCAGGACAAACAGATGGTGTCCACTCTGCGGGCGGGATTGATCGAATGGAAGCTTCTGCGGGCTTGAGGAATGGTTCGCCTCGGAATGTGGGCTCGTCGCTGGCGCCATCAATGGTGTCGTATCCAGTCTTGACCCGGAATCTAAAAAGTAGCCCCTGCAAAAGGTGGCGAGGACGTACATACAATGACGCTGAGCCTGCAGCGAGTTGCTTTGT
This sequence comes from Thelonectria blattea, assembly GCA_024115155.1. NCBI lineage: Eukaryota > Fungi > Ascomycota > Sordariomycetes > Hypocreales > Nectriaceae > Thelonectria > Thelonectria blattea. The sequence goes on from JAMQMW010001888.1 coordinate 8,341, forward strand.
TTGCTTCGTTGTTTGCTCTTTGGAATCTTCCGGGCCACCTCGAATATCGGTACACCACCGGGCCTGACGATGATACCGTAGCCATTGGCACCGACGCCGGAGCGGAAGGGTGTCGGTCGGGTGATCACCCGGTACCCGTCAGCCTGAGAGCAGGGTCTCCCTTGCTGGGGCGTGCCGTGTCTTGGTTCTCTGCTCAATCTTTGGATGTCATGTCCGTTGACATGCACACGCGTCCTTGACGACAAATACGGCGACCCTTCATCGACGTGATGATTCGATGTCAGTATCAACCGTCGTACGAACCTAGGACTTGTCTCAACCGAACGTTGAGAAGCGTCTCAATGATACCCAGTCCGGACTGCCGGGAACACATGCAACACGATCTCATCAAGATATTGGGCAGGCATCCCCGGCCCAACACTGAACGACTATCATAGCCTCGCTAAGAAGGATGGCCGATGTACGGGGACGGGGCTTTGGAGACGGCCGCCGAGGGCAAATAAACCACCATGCCTACAAGTGAAACAGGGCATCCGCGAGGGGTGGCATTCTGCTCGCTTGAGCTGGCGATGCTCCGAAGAAGAACAACGGGCGAGTCTGCTGCGCCTGCATACAAATGTCTCGACGGGGATACGGTGCGGCTCTCGACGCGGCTGGCCATGTTTTCCTCGCTTTCCTTGTTCCCTGAGGGTCATGTCGGATCAACCTACTTTATCGCTTCGTGCTTCCTGGGGAGTTTGGAGGCACTGGATCGAGGCTTGCTTTTTGCGGCTCCTGCGATGCATGTCAAACGGCACGCGTCGTGCCAAGACACCCGGCGACCCTTGCTCGCTGCGGGGCTCGTCGCTAGGTTGTCCCTGAGCTTTGAGCCCGGATTATCAAGCTTGACTTGTGAGGTGAGAACCCGGAGGAACTTTCCATCATGCGGATATTACAACTGCTCTGGACTCGGCTTGAGCAGGGTCCAAAGGGTTCAGTTTCTGCAATGCCGTGAGGATGGAATCCCGGTAGACATGCGGAAACGATTTTGACGGGGTCCCGAGCCGTGCATTCTCTTGGTATACGGATAGTAATTGCTGCGGAGCCTTTGCGCAACGGGCATAACTTGACGTCGAAGAGAGGCCAATTCAATGAATGCGTGGGCCATGGCCAAGACCAAGCTAGGGCTGACGGCAAGGCGTCCTCAGGTAGCGAACGAATTGGCGCCTGGTCGCCTGTCGAATGTAGGCCTCCCCCGGTTGTCACAATTTGGTGGAGAGGCCCTCGGCCAACGAAGCTCAGAGTATCGTCCGCAGACCCCGGATTTGGGCTTCGGTGGCAGGCCGCGAGGAGAATCAAACTCGCCATGTTGGGCTCGGGTGACTGGGTAGCGAAGCCGTGAGTTTCGTGCAGGTGGGACCTGGATTGATCATTGCCCTGTGATTTGAAGTGAAGAGGAGGGCGGAATAATGCTTCGAGTGGCACTTGATAGCACCAACGTCAGCAACCAACACGGCTGAACCAGGGATGCGGCATGTTGGGTTGATGGACGTGGAATTTTGTTAATTAGTAGGTACCCTGAGAGAAAATGAGAGAGGATACGGATAGACATGTTACCTAATGCCGGACGGGCACCTGAATGTTGATGATGATGAAGCTTCCTCAGCTCCCTCTCGTATAGGTAGGCTCTGCTCAGTCAGGTCTTCAACGGCACCGTGCTTCATGTACGAAGTACAGTGCTGCAGATGCACGAAGCATGCAGCCGCTGCCAAAAAGAGACGGTGCCCGCATTGCATGGACCAAGCCCCAAGGTCTTTTCCAAAGGCGGCGTCCTGCATGTGCAGTGACCAGAGCTAGAACGTGGGAGTGGAGGAGGAAACATGGAGGTCGGGGTCAGCCAGCGGCTTCTAGAAATGTGAATAATATGAGCGTGATTTCATGTACATGTAGGCAATAAGGACTGACAATAAGGACGTGCGTGATTCCTTCCATGGTCGGGGATCGAACCAGGTCCACGATATCGGAACTGCCCAGTGGATGAGGCAGGTATGAAGGTGGTAATGCCAGGTGAGTGAGTGGGCAGGGGAAAGGAGGGGGGGAATACTTTATGCGCGTACAGGGAGTTGCATTGTGATATTCACGGAAGGCACGAGGCACAAGCTCTGGCATGGAAAGAGCGATTTTGAGCACATTTTGTGTGGTTTCGCAGTTTCCTTTGCACTTGCCTGCACTGCAGTGACAGATTAGATTTGGTGGGAGGGTATGGATAAGCGTAGTCTGTAGGAGGCAGGAACGAGGAGGAAATCCAGGGCAGGAACTTGAACGAGACCGGACGAAACGCGGAACAAGGAAGGTACGGAGCCGGTCGTTTTTCCCCTGCCTTTCTTCAATACGCAATCCTCCGATTTCTCCTCTCCCGCCTTGCTCCACCACGATGAATTTCCCTGCCCAAGCTACAGTAGCCCGACGGCTTCCATGTGAAAATCCCCATTCCCCAAAACCAATGGTGAGAGGGGATGAACATGGGACATGGACCCTGGCAATTCTTCAAACTATGCGACCCGCTCAGTGTTCCAAAACGACACGATATCGACCCTCTTCGACCCTCTGACGCCTCGACCCTGGGCTAGCCATCGGCAGCAGGGTTACGGGGACAAGGGGAACACGCGATGGGCCTTGATGACGGCGCCCAAGCCCCCAAGCACCATGCACCAAAGAAGAACCCCGGTGGTAAGTCTGGCCCAGCGAGCGAACGAGATGGCGGTGCCCCCTTGTGCCTGTTTGACGATCTGCTAGGCGCCGGACTGGCTGGAGTACGGAGCAACTCTGCAGCGCCGTCAAATCGACTCACGCGTTGAATCGACGTCGGACAATGGAAGGAGAGACTTGCTCTTACTCCGCTCTTCCGGGTTCACCGGATCTTCAAGCCCGGCCAGCCGCCGCCGCAAGCTGCCGGCACTTGGTCGAGGCGCCACATCAGGGGGCTTGATGAGGCTTTTGGGCCATGTTTCTTCCTTCCAACACTCTCTCACAACTCGTGAGGCGATGGGCAGGGAGCAATCATGACCCCATTGGCTTTCTCTCCGAAGTCTTGGGGTGAGGGGTGGACAGGGTTCTCTCTGGCACCCAAAGCCCCAAGACCTTCCCAATCCTTTGGCGGGTCAGAACAAAGCCGCACTGAGGAATCGTCGATGCTGATCACCACGGGCTTTACAGTGGTACTTGAGTAATGCTGGCCATGGCAGAGTTCGCGGTGGCCTGTCACGACCTGCCAAATGCCGCTGCTGGGGCACGAACCAGAGACAGTGGCGTTTACCCTACGGATTTATGACCGAATCGTGGAATGATACGTACTCCGGCACGGCTGTATCATAAGTCAGTGGGAAAGCCAAAATTATCCGTTTCGGGTGGTGTGGATGCCTCGATGTTTGAGATGTGCCCATACTCGGGTTGACGCCATCTTGACGCTGTCCCGGGCGGCCCTGGGACGTTGGCACAGTGCCATGGACGTCGCCCTTTCCCCGGAGACGGCTCTCGTACAGAGGGCGTCTGAAAAAAAAGTCTGGACATTAAGGACAGAGGAGAGTGAAGCGAGGCGAGACGAGGCGAGGCGAGGCGGCGGAATGCCGTGGTTCACGACAAGGCCAATGCTGGGACTGGCCGGTCCGTGTCCATGCTGTTTACCTGGCCACCGACTCTTGGCTTGAATGAGCATGACGCTCCAGACAGGCCCAGCCGTGTCCGTAACACGCGCAGTAACGTTTTGAGCTGCTGTACTCGTTACAGCGCATGACGGCAACTCGCAAACACGACGACGGGATATGGTGGAGTCGGAGGCCGAAGCCCCCAGAGAGAGAGAGCGATTCTTCTGGGTTAATGGGAAGCAAAGGGCACCAACAACAGAGGGCACCAGTGACGAAAGGGCACCAAAGGGAACCAAATGACACCAAAGGGCAACACCAAAGGGCACACCAAAGGGCACACCAAAAGGGCGGCGGGCTTGGACAACGAGAGTGTAGGCTCGCATTTTTCGCCCGAAATAGTCCAGCGGGCGTCTTGGAAAAAAAGAACAGCGCCAGAGCAGGACCAGAAAGCACCAGAAATGCACCAGCAAAACGCCAAAGTCAGAGCCCGGGCCCGCGCCAACGTCTGAGGGTACGTCGGCTCCTGGTACCATTGCCATTACCGTTGCGCTTCGAATCCTGCCGTCGTTCGAGAGTTGGGATTAATTGGACTGGGAAAAGAGGGCTAATTTTGGTCCCCCACCGGCTCCCCGAGCGACAGCACCTGAGCACACCGAGAGAAATGTCACTGGAGCCCAAGGGAGGCCCGGACGGGATGGACGGTACTTTCAGCAAGATCAAATTTGAGGGCACAGAAGCAAACAGCCAGCCAGCCAGCCCTTCGAAGACCTCTTGCCATGGGATGCATTCTCGTCCATGCTCACGTCACGGCACCGGCAACCGGCCATAGCGTCTCATCTCGGCCGCCGTGTCTTGTTGAGCAGCCCGGTGTCCGCCTCCATCGACACTGAACACTCCCGTCCTCGATCCAACACCACACGCCTCTCTCACCCCACCCCCTTCGCATCGTTCTCTTAAAGTACTGTATGTATCCCTCTTCAGATTTGCTCTTTATTGCTGTCTCTGGTATACTAAACCCCTCCCTCCCTTCCTTCGTCCCTCGACCGAACAGACGTATTCCATATATACACAACTCACCCCGACCACGCCAATCCTCGCCCTGTGTTTTATTTCGCCTACCACACTTTTGCGAGCCTTCCTTCATTCCTCCCAATTACCCCGACACAAGCCATCTGAAGGCACAGCTCTCGCTCGTCTGGGCCATATCGCCCTGCCTCTCTTTTACCACTGCGTGCGTGTGCGTGTGTGTGTGTGTGTGTGTGTGTGTGGCCTCTGCAGAAGCCCACACACTCTCTCGATCTCTTACTCCACTCGTTATTATACCCAGTTGGTGAGTTGCCTTTTCCGGAAAGTGGTCAGCTACAGCACCCAATGGTTCACTTCTGACGAGCATTCGCAGCCCGACTTTCACTTATAGCAGCCATGTGCGACTTTACGAAAAACTATTACATCTACACGTCGTGCATCGACCCGGGGACGCACTTTTGCAAGACTTCAACCGATGGGAACCGGAAAAAGGCTTGCTCCAAGGGACCCCACGAGCGCTACATTGTGCTGCCCGAGACGTGCCCTCTCTGCTGTGGCTCATGAGCTAGGCTCCTCGGGATTCGAGTTCGACTCCGCGGCTATCTTCTCGTCGAGCTGAAGGAAGAGCTCTGACATGGCGAATCCTGCCCTTCTGGTGGTCCTCGGCCGTACCCCCCCTCCCCCGGACGAAACACAGCCCTCTCTCGAGGTGTTTTGTGGCGTCATTTTGGGTTCTAGACTTGGACTTCCTTCTTGAGGCGGACATTGCCGTGTGGGCTCTTTTTTTAAATTTTTTTTACTCTCTTCTTCTTTTCTTGCCGTTCTGTTGGACCAGAACGGATTCGGGTTGGTTCAGGGCCTCCAACGGTCTGCTGGAGTCAAGGCAACTTGCCATGGCACAGAGGCATGCCCCAGACGGTTGGCGAAGGGGGGGTCTGGAGAAGAAAAAGGTTACACGAGGAGTGGATCGCGCGTCTCTGAGGGTGAGCAGCACCACGCGGAGAGTTCAGGTTGAGGCTTTGACCTCTCTCTCTCTGTATGAGGAGGGGCCTGTGTTCTCCCGTTGTTTCCACCCCGCTCGGACATGACCCTTGTCCATTTCTTATGTGTGTTTTCTTGGGAGGGAGGGTCAAAAGCTGGACAGGGAAGCCTCAGGAAGGCCAAATGTGCGTGCGCGCGCCTGTATGCGTGCTGGGAGATTCTCCGACTTCTATTTCTGTTCCCACTCATACCCATGGGCCGGCGTTGCGGGCGTACCTCTCTCTCTCTTTGCCTCGTCTTATATTGACGGGCCAGGCAGACACAAAGTCTGGAAATATACCACTTTTCAATTGATTTGAAACAAGACAGCCTAGACCGGCGCACATGTGACGAGCTTCCGAGAGCTCCATGGTTTGCAGTTGACGTGAGTCGTCAGTGTTTCGCGAGTCGATATGCACCTCCCTACGGATAGAAGCAGCTTCCACTGGCACATTTTCCCCCTCCCACCCCCCGGGGCCTCGTACCGCGCATCCTATTGGTCGCTATAGTTCGGGCTGGTTCTTGGCAACGAGTTCCTGGGGAGGCCGGCCAGCTGCACGTCTCCGACCTGTCACTGCGCCGGCTCGAGTGACGAAAGACCGGGGGGGTATCAGAAGACGGGGGACCGGGGAGCCGGGCTCCGAAGCTGGCCCGTGGTTGGGGTCGATAGGATGAGATTGAGGAGCAACCAAAAAAAGGCAGGGGTTCGATTATCTCTTGAGAAGGGGAAAAAAAAGAGAGACGACGAGGGCTTTTCGCATCATGACTGACCTCCTTCCGTGACAAGGCAGGCCTACGACCCTCGTCTCGCAACGTCGCCTGGTCTACTTGCCCCCGTCCTCTTTCAGGGGAAGTTCTTGATTTGACAGCTCGCAGGCCTTTCTTGGCACGGGTGTCGATCTGTACCGTTGGCCCCCCCGTCCCAGGGGGGGAGGGGTTAAAACTGACGATGTTGACGTTGGTGTTGTCGTTTGCTGACGAACGAGGGAATGAGGCTAGCCTGAGACAATCAATAGTCATAGACAACAATGCGGGAAGTGGGAAGGGAAAAAAAGAGAGAGACAAGACAAGGGAAGCTCCCTGTTCCGTTCGGAAATGACCGCCAAAACAAAACTCGTAACACCACACCGAGGAACGGCATGTAACTCGGGAGAAGGAGGGAAATTTCATCAACCAAGCGGTTTCGGTCCGGACCGCTACTCGGAGGGGTCAAGGAAGTTCCCACCCCCGGACTGGGTGAGCCTACCTACCTACGGATACCTACCTTACCTGGGTATAACAGCCCTCTTTCCTGCCTATCCGGAGGAGAGGGATAAACAAGGGAGGGGGGGGGGGGG
>JAMQMW010001890.1:800-38318 GCA_024115155.1 Thelonectria blattea
CCGACGAGCGGCTCTGGGACGACGGGGTGACCAAGCAGCCGGTGCCGCGCAAGCCGCCAAACTACAAGCCCACGCCGCTGCGATGGTACTTTGTCGTGATACTCATCTTGTCCATCATGGGCCTCATGGCTCTGGTGGTGTGGGCGAAGTTGGCCATGCCCGACTCGGACAACTCGTACACGAATATCAGCCTGCACAACCGGTCGTTGGTGCGACGGTCTGAGGCTGGTAAGGTGAGGAGGGCTTATGGGCTGGATGAGCTGTCGGTGACGGGTGAAGACGTTACATCAGCTCAGGATGGACCGACGGAAGTAGTCGAACCGGTTACGACTGCGGTGGATGGACCGACTGAAAAGGTAGTCTTGGTGACAACTCACGACCAGTCCAACGAAAAGATCAAGCCCGTCACGACAGCTCAGATGAAGCCCACGGAAGTAGACAAACCAGTCACCATCCCCGAGGACCAATCAACCGAAACGGCCGCCAACGCCGCCGACCTCGACGCATACCGCGGAACCACGACCTTTGTCACCCACAAGCTGACCACGTCGACGGTCAAGGGCATCACGGGCACCTTCACCACGTACGTACCGACGACGCTCTTCACCACAAAAGTGATTCGCCCCACGCAAATCGTGCACACGGGCGGCCTGTCCACGTCGTGGAAGCCCATCACCATCACGCACGGCATCATCGCCTCGGGCGCCGAGCACTCGCAGACGGAGGAACCCACGGCGCCTCCCGAGGAGACGGCTCCTCCGTACGACACCACGGTTGTTATCCGCACGAGCTGGTTCTCCGGGTGGGTGACGGACGTGTTCACCGGGTCGGTCATGTCGAGTAGTCCGTGGAGCAGCGCGTACGAGGTCACCGAGACGATTACCTTTGCGCCGTCGGGGAGCGCGCCGGCGGAGACGAGGACGGTGGGCGGTCCGCAGTCGTCGGCGGCGGAAACGGCGGCGCAGAGTTATTCGTATGAGGTCTCGTCGACGCCCGTGGTTGTGACGGAGCCGGCCGAGACGGAGACGGTGGGCGAGGGTACGACTATAACGAGCGCGATCGGGACGTCGACGGTCAAGAGCGTGGGGACTACGACGCAGGCTCCCACGACGTTTATCACCCTGGGGAAGGTCACGGTGACTTCGGTGTATACGAATCCCAACTACAAACCGCCAGACGACAAGCCCAAGCAGAAGCCCACAGTCAAGGTAGTCGACGTGGTGACGGTCGAGTCGGACAAGGTGGTCGACCAGGTCAAGAGCCTGGCTCCCGTGACGCGAGTATCCAAAGTCCACGACAGCGTCGAGACGGTTGTCGTTTCGCGTCCCCCCGGCGAGACGGTGGTGGAAAAGGTCGGCGGACACACGACCCTCGTGGACGTGACGACCGTCGGCAAAGACGGCGTGCCCACGACAAACAAGGTGGTGTCGACGGTGGGCGGCGAGTTGACCACGTACGTGAAGCCTCAGCAGAAGGAGCAGCACGTCGAGACGGTGACGAGCGAGATTGGCGTGTACACGACGGGCGTGGCGGTGACGACGTACGGCGAGGACGGGAAGCCGACGGTGAAGCAGGTTCAGACGACGGTTGGCCGAGGGAGGACGACGTTGGTTGATGTGGTTACGACGGGAGAGGATGGGTTGCCGACGACGAAGCAGGTTGTTTCGACGGTTGGGGGGAGTAGGACTACGTTGGTGGATGTGGTGACTACGGGGGCCGATGGGTTGCCTACTACGAAGCAGGTTGTTTCGACGGTGGGAGGGAGGTATACCACGTTGGTTGATGTGGTGACGACCGGAGCTGACGGGTTGCCAACGACGAAGCAAGTCGTGTCTACCGTCGACGGCAGCTACACGACACTCGTGGACATGACCACAACCGGAACAGACGGACTCCCGACGGTAACCCAAGTGGTCTCGACGGTACACCCGGGCAAGTACACGACCTTCCTCCGAACCGTCGACAACGACGCCATCACCAGCTCCATCAGCGGCTACACGACCCTCGTCGAGTCGACCTTTACCGGCTCCGACGGACGCCTCACCACCACAAAGGTCAAGTCGACCGTCAGCGGAAAGCTGACCACCTTCACCTTCAAGCCCACGACGTACACAAAGACGCACTCGGGGTACACCACCACGATAACCTCGTCGCGCACCGGCTCGACGACGATCCACTCGACGAAAAAGGGGCGAACAAAGACTCACGAGTCCACGACCGTCATCACGCCTACGCAAACAGACCGACCGCAAGCCACGGACGAGAGCGTCACAAAGGTCGAACACGTATACAACATCAACGACGGGACCTACTTCGTCGGGAAATTCCTCCCTCCTTTCCTCTCTGTCATGCTGAGCATCCCCGCCCGCATCATCGACCTCAACGCACAGCTGTACCAGCCCTTTTACGCGCTGAACCGGCCCAACGGAGGTCTCGGGCCGAGCACCATGACGTTGCACTTTGGCGGGTGGACGGGGTTCCTCAAGCCGTTTGCCATTCTCGCAGAGGGTCAGCCCGTGACCTTCTTCTCCACGTTGATCGTGTGGTGCTCGGCCATCATGACTCCCGTGGCCACGGAGGCGATAGGGGTCAAGATTCACGGGTACTGCACGCCCGTGAACCCGACGGGGTGTGCGGCCGCGCTGGGCGTTTCGCCCACGTCGACGAGGGTTCTGCTCGCGCTGTTGGCTCTGACGATTGTCTTGCTGTGCTTGCTGCTTCTGTTCCTGCGCAACTGGGACACGGGCCTGTACGCGAATCCATGGAGCGTCGCGGGCGTGGCCTCCCTGGCGACGAACCGCGAAGTCCGACCCAAGCGCCACACGGAGCGCAAAATGGCCGCCGAGATGCGCGACAAGCGCTTCGGCTTCGGGTACTTTGAGAACGCCCACGGACAAACCGAGTACGGCATCGTGCTCTACGATGATGCCGGGCAGGATCTGAGGACTCCCGAGGGCGTGCACACGGGCACGCTGAGCGAAGTGAGCTCGCTGGATTCGCGCGACGAGCGGAGGAGGAAGAGGCGCGGGAACCCGTTTATCGCGCTGGGGGTGGCGTGGAGGTTGTGTTTTGTCGGGTTCCTGGTCGGGTTGATGGTGTTGATCTTGTATTACGGGACGACGTTTCGGAGCCAGAACAGGTTTCAGAACTTTATGGCGAGTCAGACGTTTGGGATTCGGTTCTTGTTTGCGGCGATTGGTGTGGTTATTTCGTTTGGTTGGGGGGCTTTGTTCATCAGTAAGTCACGTTTACCCCTGAATCCTCAACTCCAGGTTGCTAACCTTGTCCAGGCGTCGCCATGATCGTGCCTTACCAAGTCATGTCCTACACCCCCCAAACCGCCTCCGACTCCATCCTCCTCACCCGCCCCACGAACCCCTTCTCGGGCGTCTGGTCAGCCTTCAAACACGGCCAGCCTTTCCCCGCCGTCGTGGCCATCATGGCCATCTTCTCCGAATTCATGCCCATCCTGCTCGCCAACATCCCCTACACCATCACCCAGACGGAAATCACCCACCGCGTGTGTCTCTGGCTGTCCACGGCCGTCCTGGGCCTCATGGTGCTGACCATCACGGTCAGCTTCTACATCGTGTGGCCGCACATGCCCGTCGATCCGCGGTCGATTGCGGGCGCCATGTACTATGTGTCTGAGAGCGGGATGCTGGGCCACTTCGACGGCATGGCGAGTCTGGATAACGAGCAGCGCGAGGAGCGCGTCAGGCAGCTCGGCGGGAGGTACTGGTACGGCGAGGTTGTGACCCAGTCGGGCGTGTCGAGGCCCGCGGTGGAGAGAGATGACGGGACTCTTGGAGAAGCGACGAGGCAGCCAGCCCTACGCATCAACTCGAATCCTCATGATATCGATACCGCGTATCACGGGTACCAGCCGGAGCCGAACCCGACGCCGTCGCCGCATGCCGTTTCGCCGATGCAGGCCGGGCAGGGGGACACCATGTCGACGCAGTACAGCGGGACGCGACAGGTGGACACGACGGGGAGCGATGAGATGGGCTCGTATGAGCACGCGGGCTTTCACGATTATCAGGATGAGGTTACGGCTGCGGCGGCGGGGTTGCAGCAGCCCGAGGGGTTGTATGATCCGCATCAGGCGAGGAGGGTGAGGTCGCCGCCTCCTCCGGGGATGATTTAGGGGGTGAGGGGTATGTATGATGTTGGTTTTGTGTGTTTTTGTTTGGTTCTTGGTTTTTGAATACCCTGCTTTTGGTTTGTTCACGCATAATGCATTGCATCTTGGGTTGCGACGGCGGGAACTTGGGAATAGAACGATAGCGCGGACTGGGATATGGATTTGATAGATGAAAGTATGAATTGTTATGAGTTGATGGTATGGGTACAAGTCTTATGATGGATGAGGGGGATAGTATGAGATTGTTTATAGATGGTGGCAGATGTATGAGATTGGATAGGGGGTAGCTCATATTATGAACAACAGTTGCATCTGCCATTGATCAAGTCTATCTACAATACTCGTCATCCATCTTTGTGCTATGGTTACATCACAAAGAGCAGTTGCAATCTGCAATTGATCAAGTTTAGACAATACTCCTCATCCATCTTTGTGTCATGGTCACACCACAACAAGCAGTTGCGTAAACCGCGGTCATTGAAGTTTATCTACACAACCCTATTCTATTCAATCCCCTATCCAATCCCCTACTCCTTGGCCACAGCAACACTCGTAGCAAAACTAAACCCCGAATTCCTCTCACTCGCCGCCAACCAATACGCCAGCGCAAAATACGCATACGTCTCCGGGTTCTGCACCGCCTCCGCCGTCGTCAAGAACCCCCTCCGATCCGGATCCGTAACTTTACTATTCTTCACCGCGCCCACAATCGTCTTGAGCTTGTACGAGTGGTCCGGCGTCCCGTCGTGGCCCAGCACCAAGTGGAACATCTCGTGAAACAGGTTCAGCGAGTGCGGCTGCAGAGCCGCGATCGAAGTGCCCGCCGAGGCAGCGGGTATGTCGGCCAGAGTGCTAAAGGTGGCGCCCGCGCCCTTTTTCTTGCCGAAGCGCTTCGGGCAGAAAGTTAGGGTCGAGACGGGGAATTCGCCCTTGACGGTGCCGGCGAGGGCGTCGGACCGGTCGCAGTAGTTGGAGGATTTGTCGTCCCATGTGTATTGGTTGAAGTCTGAGGCCCAGAAGGGGGCTACGAGAAGTTAGATGGGCTGGGACTTACTTGTATAGGTTTGGGGGCGGGATAACGTACTTAGGCCCCTTTGGTCTTGTCTGGTCTTGAATCCGAGGTAGTCTCCTATGGTCTCTTCCAGGGTGTCGCCGTCTTTGTCTTGGGCTTGGTCGCCCCATTCCTTGGCTGTTCACCGCGTGAGTACCGCGTTGGGATACTGATGTGAGACTCACCTTCGAGCCACCAGCTGTTGCAGTAGAACGATGGCGTGTTGCCGTGAAACTCTTCCACATCCCCGTCGACAAACTCTTGTACTTTCTCAAGGGCCGCTAAGACGTGTCAACGCATCCTTACGACATGGAACCACAGAGAACATACCAGATATAGCCGCCACGCTCTCCCCAGGAGAAATGTTGAAAAACGTCTCGATGTACTTCTGCGCCTCGACCGTCTCCGCGTCGTCAGCCCCCGCGCCCGCCAAGTTGACGGCGTTGAGGCCCGCGATCAGCAGCTCGGTCGAGTCCTCGAACCACGTCGACGTCGGCCAGTCGTCGCATCCGCCCTTTTTTGCCTCGTCGGTGCCAGATTTGACGTTGAAGGCTTCATTCACGTCTAAGGCTGCTCTGACGGGCAGGGCGAGCAGCGGGAGGAAGGCGACGAAGCGCGTGAGGGAGGAGAGTGAGGGTGCCATTGGAACGAGGATGGCTTGACTCTGGCTGGGGGAGTCTAGGGGAGTCTAGGGGACTGGAGTCTGGGGAGTGGTGGGCGGGTTTATGAGGCTGGCTGGGAGATTGAAGCCGTGTAAGTCGGGGCATATAGGAGACGACTTTGGACGGATATGTCGGCTTGCGTGTGCGCCTCGTGTAGATTAATCGCAACACTAAAGTCCATCCTTTGACGACATCACCAGACCGCGCTCGTATATACAAAAAGGAAGCAAAAGGATCAAGCCCATCATCAGACTCTATGCGTGTCTATACAAGACGGAGCGAAGGATCGCAGCTGAGGGTTGCAGCTCAGGAACGACCAGGAATAGGGGCATCGGGTCAGCACGAAAAATAGGGATGAACACGGCCATTCCACCCTATGATGACGAGTTTCAACTGTCGTCGTGTGCATAATCAATACGATTGTGCAAGGATACATCAGGTACGACCAACAACACTCATCCATTTCCGCAATGCATGCAGCATCCCAAAGGGGGCGGAGCTGACCACAGCAAATTCGCTAAGCCCTAGGACTGGAACCTTGGATAGGTAGGATCCGGCCGCATGCTGTTTGGCCCGGAAGGGGAAACTTCCTTGCGAAATATGGTCCTTGCAAACGGGATTAAGCGTCTATTCGACCTATCAGGCAGAGCACATCTATCGGGATGTGGACGACAAAGTGGAAACTCGAAGGATGCCCCAAGGAAGCCGACGAATCCCTCCGAAGCCGATTCGCTTGGTGCGGCCCGTCCCCAGGGGGAAACATCCTGTTTTTTTAAGTTTTTTTTTTTTGTTATGTCTCCGAGAGTATTGCCGGTGGGATGAAGAAGTGGTTTGAATTTATTGGAGGCGTCGTGGCTCGTCGACTGACGACGCGCGCTTCGGAGATTGGAGGAGGTGAGGCTTCGCCCCCAGGAATCCTTCTCGCGATAGAATGGTGACGTACGGGCCGGTCGTCGGATAGGTCGTGCCGTAAGTGAGCTTTATCACGGGTGGGATTTGTCATGGATGGTATATATACTAAAAGACATATCTGGACATACTGCCACCAGTCAGTGTAAGCCACTCCAGGCCACTACCCATCTTCTTCACTCGCTAGCAAGTCCTCCAAGATGCGTTCTTCAGTGGCTACTCTGTTCCTGCTTCTCGGCACGCACCTGGCCGAGGCGTTCCCCCACGGGGGACACCACGAGTGCGCTCCCGGGTCCTGTCTATGCGGCGGGAGTTGTCGCGGTCTCGATCGCGGGCAGAGTTGCTGTCCGAGACAGCGCGGCCATGCCGAACACATTTGCGGTCCGAGTGAGTTTGTCTTTCGTCTCGGTGGCTTCTAGGTCTAACGATATGCTAGAGAGACCGTGCTGCGGCATGGGATGTTGTCGCGAGGGCTGGAAGTGCGGGAGCAACGAAATGTGCTACCCGCCTAGTTATCCGCCTCCGGACCAGACGGACTGCTATACCACGGTTATTACCGTGACGACGCAGATTCCCGTGTATCCTACCTCGCGTACAGACGTGTCAGCGTCGACGACTGCTTTGACCACGAGTTTGGTAAGTACATGCGGTTGCAAATGCGCGGTTGCAAAGTCCCTATTTCTGACTAAGAACACGCATGGCTGCGAACTCCCTATTTCTGACCCAGCCTGCAGACAACCATTGTTGAGACAAACACTTATCCCATCTCCACTACTCCTGAAACGCCAATGACTTCGCACACCAGTGACTTTAGTTCTGGTGGAGGCAGCACTGGAACTCCTGGTAGTACGCCAGTCGAGACTACTCCCGCCAGCTCAGAGTGGACGACTCCAACGGGTGCCAGTACTCCGGTTGATACCTCTGTTTCCGTGCCTGTTTCGACCGTCACCAACTCTGATGGTCAAGTCTCTACCGTGCATACCTCGGAAACAACGCCCTCCAACGGGGGTTCCTCTACTGTGGTGACTCCCATTGTTACCACCAAGTCCGATGGACAGGTTTCTACCATTTCTCCCAGCACGGTTCCGTCTTCCGGGGGCTCATCTGCTGTCGTGAGCACCCCCGGAACTGGGACCCCGACTGTCATTACGCAGTCGGACGGCCAAGTGACGACCATCTCCTCGGGAACTGGCTCCGGTACCACTGGCAACGGGGGTACATCTGCAGAGGTTACTCCCACCGTCATCACAAACTCGGACGGCGACGTCTCTACCCTTGTGCCCACCACCCCGACTAACCCCGGAACTCCGTCCGTCATCACTCAGAGCGACGGCCAAGTTTCCACCGTCACCACCCCCGGGACTCCAACTTCTGGTGGCGGCTCGTCTGGAACCGTTGGTGCTACCACTGTCATTACAAACTCGGACGGGCAAGTCACTACTGTCGTGCCAACCGACACGGCCACTACGCCCGGCACGCCGACCGTCATCACCAACTCAGACGGACAAGCGACTACTCTCGTGCCGACTGACACGCCTACTGCACCTGGCACGCCGACTGTCATAACCAACTCGGACGGACAGGTATCAACCGTTAGCACAAGTGAAGTCGCTTCAAACACCGAGACGCCGACTGTGGTTACCCAGTCTGATGGCCAGGTGTCTACCCTGACGCCTACCGAGGGGTCTACGGGCACGGTGGTTTCGAGCGTCGTTACCAACTCGGATGGTCAAGTCACTACAGTGGTTTCGACCGGAGAGGCTGGAACAGGTACTCCAATTGTGACTACCAACTCGGGTGGTCAGACTACGACTATTGTGTCGACTGGAGCGGAGACGACCGCAGTTATAACTACCAACTCGGATGGCCAGGTCACGACCATTGTGTCGACCGGTGCTGAGACCGGGACAAATACTCCAGTTGTGACTACCAATTCTGATGGTCAGGTATCCACGATTACTCCCACTGAGGCTTCGACGGGCAGTGAGGTGACGATAGTGACTACCAACTCGGATGGCCAGGTGTCGACTATTGTGTCGACTGGAGGTGCATCGACTGGCACTGGCACGCAGACTTCCGGAGAGGATACCTCGACGAATACTTCCCCGGGTTCGGAGACCAGTACCGTTGATGAGACGTCGGCTACTGGGGAGGTGTCTACGGGTACGGACGGTACCTCGGAGACTGGCACCACTGCGACTGAGACCGACACCACTGCCACCTCGGAGACTGATACCACGGCTACCTCTGAGACCGACACTACTACTACTTCTGAGACTGTTACCTCTGAGACTACCACCTCCGAGGCCGACACCACAGCCACCTCTGAGGCTGATACTACGGCCACCTCTGAGTCTGATACCGCCACCTCTCAAGCCGACACCACTGCCACATCCGAGACTGACACCGACACCTCCGAGACAAACACCAGCACCGCAACCAGTGACACTTCCATAACCAGCGACATCCCAACGACAGCCGAGGCCACAGCCCCCGAAACATCCGCCACCTCCTCAGTCCCTACCGAGACAGTCACCACAAACTCGGACGGCCAAGTCACTACGATCTCCCCCACGCAAACATCCGATGAGGCCTCTTCGACAACAAAGGCCCCAGACGCCACCACAACGACCGACGATACAGTGTACATCGCCCCCATCACCACGTCGGTTTCGGATATCGGCCCTTCAAAGATCCCTTGCCACGTGTGGTTCTTCTTTGCCTGCCTCGACACCATTGGCGGATGGCGCATCATTGGGCCTCCTGGCATTTATCCTCCGTAAGAAAGAAGTTCTGTTTCGGGGAAGTTGTACTAACACGTTCAGGGGCCCTCCTCGCATCACCATTGACACGAAGATTCCCATCAAGGTCGAGATTACGGGATCGATTGAATGGCCAGAGTACACGTACGAGCCCCAGCTCTCTTCACCCAAGCTTGCAACTAATCCTTCTCAGAATCGGCCCAGACTACATCCCAACCTTCTCATCCGAGCCCGAGGAAGGCTGCCAAACCGAGACGGCCGAAATGTGCATCACCAGCACCTCGTACGCCGTATCTGTCGGAGCCTCGACGACCAAGACAACCTCCTCCGACGTCGTGACCAGCTGCGGAACCATCTACGGCTGCGAAATCGAAGACTCGGACGCCACCACGACCCTCGCCAGCACCACCACGTTCATCACCACCTCGGCGGCGCAGATCACGTGGGAGTCATGGGACGACGACGAGACCGACGCGGACTACTCGTCGGCGGGAGAAATCGCCCAGTCCAAGCTCGACAGCGTGTTTGGGTCTGCCAACGCGACTTCTTCGACGACAAAGGCCACGACCAAGACGAGCGCGACCAGCACGACGACAAACGTTGCCACTACGACGGAGTGCGATTCCGCTTCGATCACGTTCACAGACGGCGACGACGACCAGCCCATGAACTCGTGCATGTGCCACAACGGCACGCAATGGGACCTCTACTCGACAGACCAGGAAGAAGACTCCATCGCCACCTTCTGCAACGGCACGAGCACCCTAACCACGAACAACACCGGACAACTCAACAACGACATCCTCTACGACGGGGACCTGACGGTCGAAGTCTCGGTGTGGTGGCTCCCAGACCAAACGGGCTGCAGCGCGCAGCAGGACCTCGTCATGGGCGACTACTGCAAGACGGCGCTGTCCCGGTTCGCGGGCGTGTGCGACTCGGACGGCGAGACAAAGGGCGGCGTGTACGCAGACAACTCGACGTACGGGTGCGTGGTGTGGGCGATGCGCGGGGAGTTGAGCAACGAGACGGTTTCGCGGACGGCGTCGTTGCATTTGAGCACGATGACTATCGGGTCTTCGGTGACGACGGTGGCGGTGCTGGCTACGGAAGATGGGGATGATGTTACGTCGACGCAGACTATGACTGTGGTTCCGGTGGAGGAGACGAGTGGTGGTGGTGAGGACACGACGGTGACGCAGACAATGACTGTGGTTCCTGTTCCTGTTGAGACGACGAGTGGCACGGGGGATACTACCTTGACGCAGACGATGACTGTGATTCCCGTGCCGTCGTCTGCGGATGGGGATGATACTACCTTTTTGAATCAGACGGTGACCGTGGTTCCCGTTCCCTCTTCGGCAGGGTAGGTTGGTCATGGTTAGGCTAGAGAAGCTCCATTCATGAAGAATTGAATCATTTGAATTGTTCCTAGAGATTGACATCCTCCTCCAACTCGGGATAGTATCGCCAAATGCCATCCCCGTAAGCAAGTCGCCTCTCGCTGGCGAGATACGCGCTGATATTAGGCCGTTCCTTGACGGCATTGTACAGCTCGAAGACGCCGTCGTATTTGCCCGAGTCTTGCAGCTTCTTCATCGACTTGGGGAAGGCGAATTGTGTTCCGTCGATGCACTGCTCATGTCAGGCCGCGTTCGTTTACATGTTCGTCTTCGACTTACCTGGAAAGCAAGCAAGTCGACATACGTCAACTTCCCGCCATACAACCAAGGCCCCTTCTCGTCGCCCGCTCTCCCATCCAAGATCCTCTGAACATACCCCAAAAACTTGGGGATCCTCTCCTCGATAAACCCCTTAGCCCGCTTCTTCGCCTCCGCCTTCTGATCCTCATAGTACAACCCCACGGCAATCGGATGATGCGTCTCGTGCACCTCGTTCACAAACCCGTCAATCAGCGTCAACGCAATCTGATTCAAATGAAACACCGCATTCCCACCCTCTTCCGGAGCGAGCCCCAGCTTGGGCGCCAGGTAGAGCAGGATATTCGGCAGCTGGTGGATGACGAGCTCGCCGTGCTTGAGGACCGGCGGGGCGAGGACGGGAGGGTTGGCGCCGGAGCCGAGGTTGTCGGGGGAGATGAGCCCGAGGACGGACTGTACGGCTTGCGGGGGGTTTTGGGCCACGTCGGTGTAGGGTACGCCGGATTCTTCGAAGAGGAGGCGGATGGGCTCGCCGCGGCCGGGGAGGCCGGGCCAGTAGATTAGTTCGTAGGGGGGGGTTGGGGAGGACATGTTGGTGTTTTGTGAGAGGGGGTCAATGGTGTTTGAGGGATCGATGGAGGTAAAGGTGGCAGTATCTCGAGATGTGTGCAGTGAGGTGAGGTGAGTTGTCGAGGTGGGGTTGGCGACACCCCGGCTTGTAGGAGTCGTATCCGTATGGTATTACATATGCGGGTTCCCTTTGTAGCATGTTATCCCGATTGTTTGCCTTGATGCCTTGAAGCTTTCGCCTGAATCCATCAAATTGTTCTGAGACAGTATGATGTCATTTTGCGTTGATCTCGTCCACGGTGACTCGGATAGCTCACCAACGATCGAGGACGTCAAGAAGTATTGAATGATGAGGGTGGTCTGAATACTTGGCCCAAGAAACACCATCGAAGCAATCCCTTGAATATCTTCCGTCCAAATGATTCTCAAGCATCTTGTGCTCTGGTCTCGATGTTGATGGTGAGATCCCCGCCTTGGTGGTGTTTAGTTAGTGCTCCACTGAGATCCCTGCCAAGACATCGCATAGCGGGGATGGAGCTCGAGCTCTTATCAGCTCCAAGGCTCCCATCCACCTTCCCTCCTTCTTCCTCCCTCCCTTCCATCCGCTTGCTGTTCCTCACGGCAACAATGGATGACAAACTCAACCTCCCGCCTTACAGCCCTACCTCGTTGCCTCCGCCTGCCTCGCATGGCTTCCGAGGCCAACGAGGCCTGCGCCGATCAAAAGCCCTGCGGCTATTCGCCATCGCCTGCCTCGCCTTCATCGCCTTCTCCCAGTGGAGGCAGATACGACCAACCGTCGCCCCGAGGGCAAAGTTATCGCTTCAGAAGCTGAACAAGGACCTGGCCGCGTGCAAGAAGCTTCGCGCGAAACCAAAAGACCCATTGGGCCTCGGCCGCGACAAGAACGCGAGGTACATTGAAGGTGGCAAGCCTACTCTGATCAAGAATGCCACCATCTGGGTCGGCGAGCCCGTCAAGGGCACCAGCGAGGAAGATGCGCGCGCCGGAAAGGGTTGGGAGTGGGTTTCCGGAGACGTCTTCCTCGAGCATGGCCTCATCAAGAAGGTAGAGACCAGCATCCCGATGAGCTCTCTCAGCGACGGCACCATTGTTTACGATGCTCGCGGGCGCCAATTGACCAGCGGCATCATCGACATGCACAGCCATGCCGGCGTCTATCCGCTGCCGTCCCTCGACGGCAACTCCGACGGCAACGAAATGTCCGACAACATCACCCCTTGGGCTCGCGCCATCGATGCCTTTTACCCATTCGACACCCAGATCCGCGTCATCAAATCCGGCGGCGTGACCACGTCTCTCGTACTGCCCGGCTCTGGCAACAACATCGGTGGAGAAGCCTATCTCATCAAGCACGCCGTGGGCAAACCCGACGGCCGAAAGGAGATCAGCGCCGAAGACGTCCTCGCCGACCCGGAGCGCAACTGGCGGTACATGAAGATGGCGTGCGGCGAGAATGCGAAGCGCGTGCACGGCGGGGTGGGAAAGCTCCCCTTCAGTCGCATGGGCGAGAGCTATGATTTTCGGCACGCGTTCGAGCAGGCGCGCGAGTTGATTCAGAAGCAGGACGACTGGTGCGACAAGGTCGAGGCTTTTGGTCTTGAGTCCGTGGACGAGTATCTGCACCAGCCGATTGCTTGGGAGGCGTTGGCTGCTGCTCTGCGTGGCCAAGTCCACATCAACACGCATTGCTACACGGTTCCTGACCTCGAGGCCATGGTTGATCATAGCAACGAGTTTGAGTTTCCCATCCGGGCCTTTCACCACGCTCACCAGACATATTTGGTGCCAGAGGTAATTACCTAGCTCATTAACATGACCCAACTAACAGTGTGTAGATTTTAAAGAGAACTTGGGGTGGTCGGCCGCCTGCCTCGGCCCTCTTTGCTGACAATATGTGGTACAAGACGGAGGCGTACATTGGCTCCGAGTACGCCGGCAAGATCCTTTACGAGAACAACCTCACTGCCGTCTACGTCAGCGACAACCCGGTTCTCAACGCTCAACATGTCCTCTTCGAGGCTGCAAAGGCGTACCACTACGGCCTGCCGTATCATGCGGCCCTCTCTGGTGTGACTTCGGCTACGGCAGAATTGCTCGGCATGGGCAACAGACTGGGCAAGGTGAAGCCTGGATATGATGCCGATATTGTGGTCTGGGACAGCGACCCTCTCAGCGTGGGAGCAACTCCTCTTCAGGTTTGGATCGACGGCACAGCCCAGTTCGAGGATCCAGTCGAGCTGTCGAAGCCTCTCAAGGCCCCCATCACGCCCGATCGAGCTCTTGGCGTTGTTGAAGAGCCTGTTCAGTTAGCAGATGTTTTCTTCACCGGAGTCACCAAGATTCTGCTCTCCGACGAGGAAAAATACGAAGGGGATGGAAAGGCATTCAATGTCTTGGTCTCTGGTGGGCAAATCATCTGTGTTGGCTCTTGCGATGCCAAGTTCAACCAGGCAGCTGCAGGTGTCAAAATTGTCAACCTCGAGAACGGCTACCTCTTCAATGCCTTTACTGGTGTGGCCGGCACGCTTGGGTTGAACGCCATCGATGCCGAATCCTCGACTGATAACGGCGGAAGCAGCGGTGCCTTCTCTCGTGCAGTTGACGGGCTCATGCTCGACAACAAGAAGCTTCACGTAGCACACAAGTACGGAGTCACTCGAGCAATTTCTGCACCAAAGTTTACCGGAGGGGCGACGCATTATGGTACGAGCGTGGGATTCTCGACTTCGGCATTGACCAGCCTCGAAGAGGGCGCCGTCTTCGCGTCTGATCTCGCGGTGCACTACACTCTGGATGTCAATGCCAAACATGTGGGCAGCTATTCCGAAGTCTTTGGCACTCTCCGATCAAAACTTCTTGCGGCCGCCGCGCCCACCGAGCCTGTGCTCAACCGTTTCACTGAAAAAGCATACCTGAGACAGGTTCTGCATGGTGAACGGGTGCTGGCACTTACCATCAACAGCGCGGATGGAATCGCGACGGCGCTCAAGATCAAGTCGCAGGTCGAGGATGCCTTGTTGACCACGCACAGTCGAGGCCAGGCTGCCGAGATCAAGTTGGCCATCATCGGAGGGGCGGAAGCCTATCTCGTCGCCGACGAGCTCGCGGCTGCGTCTGTCGGTGTGATCCTCGAGCCCCTGCAGTCTACCGGTGAAAGCTGGGACTCTCGTCGGGTGCTGACGGGCGCGCCGTTGACCAACGGAACGACGATTGACGTGCTCATTGACGCGGGCGTGGTTACGGCGATTGGGCTCCGCGAGGACTGGGAGGTGCGTGATCTCAAGTTTGCGGCCGGCACCGCGTACAAGAATGGCGGCGGGCGGCTCAGCGAGAAGGCGGCGTTGGATCTCGTGAGCACCAACATTTACCAGATCCTTGGAGCGACGTTTAGACCGTCAGAGGATCGCAAGCACTTTATCGTGAGCGAGGGGAGTCCTTTGGAGGTGGGACACCGTATTAAAGCGGTGGGATCAGGCAAGGACAAGGTTCTGGTGTTTGCTTAGGTAGATGTTTTTATGTTTGTGGTACCATAATCCAGCCTCGGGCGATTTTGTATGCATTGTTCATCTTGAGCTGTGAGAGCGTTGTCTGCGTTGGCCTTATCTTATCGAGGTGGGTCGTACATCCGAGCCGTTCAACATGCCGAAAATGATATCAGGTGGGGCCAAACCTAAACCCGAGTCACACCAGCCAATCAACAGCGCTCAGAAGTGGCATTAATAATGATTGCGGATCTGCCGCGCGGGTATGACCGACATTTGCAGCGCTTCCCCAAAGCCAGCCGTGACAAAGCCCCACGACTGCCCTCTCTCCGTCTTTTGTGTGCGACCAGGCCGTTGGAACGGGGAGCTGAATGGGCTGAGGCGCCGCCGGAAAGTCGGAACCAGGACCGCCCAAAGGGGAAATCGTCGCCTTCCTGGCAACGAGCGCATGCGGGGACTGGCGGTGCAGAGGGTATTCGGGCTTGAGAATAAATAGCTTGGGACGCCCGCTGTGGTTTTTGATGGTGAGACGGAGATATCAGACAATTCGTTTTTTACCTAAGGAGTCATCCGAAGGCTTCGATTTATTCCTATATATCAAGTCCATGTCGAGCTTGGTTGTTGCTGCAAGACGACGCCTCGGTACCTGTTCTGTGTTCAAGACTCAACCTCAGCTTGTGTCTCGACTTTTCGAAAGTAACCTCGTCGGCCATCAGACGTCCAAAATGAGTACTGTCGGCCCAGTCATTGCCCTGTCTCACGGCGGAGGTAAGTTTCTACTCTTCTCCAGTTTCACATTTACTATCTTCCAACATAAACACCTCTAACACACCCCAGGGCCAATGCCCGTCCTCGGCGACCCAAGCCACGAATCCATCATCTCCTCCCTCAAAACCCGCGTCCCCAAGGTCCTCAAGCTCGGCACCCCCGACCAACCCCGGGCCATCATCGTCGTCACCGCCCACTGGTCCACCGACAAACCCACCATCTCCTCCGCCGCATCCCACCCCTTGCTCTACGACTACTACGGCTTCCCGCGCGAATCCTACTCCCTCAAGTACCCGGCCCCCGGCTCCCCCTCCGTCGCGCAGGAACTCCGCGACGCGCTCGCGGCCGAGGGGCTAGAAGCTGAAATGGACGACGAGCGCGGGTGGGACCACGGCGTGTTCATCCCGCTCCTGCTGGTCAACCCGAAAGCCGACGTGCCCGTCGTGCAGGTCTCGGTGCTGGAGTCTGAAGACCCGGAGATGCACCTGCGCATGGGGCGCGCGCTGGGGTCGCTCCGGAAGAGCAACGTCGCGGTGGTGGGGTCCGGGTTCGCGTCGTTTCACAACCTGCGCATCATGCAGGCGTTGCGGTTCGCCGAGCCGGCGCAGCAGGCCGAGTTTAGGGCGGCGTCGGATGCGTGGAACGGGAGGTTGACGGAGGCGGCGGGGGGGGAAGATGGGAAGAAGAGGTGGGAGGGGTTGAAGGGGTGGAGGGGGTTTCCGTTCGCGGACGTGATGCATCCGCCGAGGGGGGGCGAGCATTTCATGCCGTTGTTGGTTTGCGCGGGGGCGGCGGGGGAGGGGGAGGTTACGAGGAGGTATGCGGATGAGTTTGTGGGCGTGGAGATTAATACTTATTATTGGGGGGCTGAGGAGGTGAAGTAGGGGGTTAACCGTTTGGTGGTTTGTTTGCTTTGGGAGCGAAGATTGTATGAAGAGATTCTGGTATTATTTGTATCTTGTATTCGAACGTTTGCTGCAAGTATCGTGGTGATGGATTCAACACTGGGGGTTTGCTAGAGCCTTGAGGCTCCGAGGTGAATATCTCAAGGGGCCAGGTAAAAGGTCGAAATAGGTGGCTATTTGAGGAAGGCTAAACGGCTGGGTGAGATGGGTGATCTCGACGGGATAAGTTGACGCAGCTCAAGGGGTTGAGAAGCAGCATGTCAATGAAGGGAGCACTGAGTCGGCATCTTATCTACCAAAGTTCTCGGCTGTGCTTCTTCGCGTAAGGAGCAAGCAACTCGACAGCCACGTACGGCATGATATCAGTCCCGTTTTTGACATCCGATCAACAAATAAATTACCTACTGACTCGGATTCCCCCTTGACGCAGCAGAGGAACCTACCTTTATACTGGATGAGTGCTTCTTCAACGCAAGCCAACGGCAAGTGCATAGGGAAAATATTCATTGAAGTTGGTGTATAAAAGCACTCTTGAGCTGTGAGTCTGCACGTGTTCGCCAAATTTCTTGACTACCAGCAAACTCCAGGTCCGCCATTTGATGTTCCCTCGAGGGCATGTAGTGTCGACGAGCCACGGTCCCTAGCTACCTTGGTCGAAAACATATAAAATACGTGTCTCCCATCGACACAGGAGTTTCATGAATGTAATGAGGGCTTCCGGGCTTGTCGCAGACTCATAGATACGACTATGAATACACGACATGGTCGGTCGGGGAGACCTATCACGTCGCAACCCCTCGTCCAGCCCATCACATCAACAACTGCATCATATATCAGTTCACAGACAGCACTTTCTATCAGCCATTCAATACCTCATAGTTGCTTTGCGTACTGACTCTACTTCCGTTCTTACAATTGTCCATTCTGAAGCCCAATAGGTACCCAAGAGACACCCATACAAAGCGCAACTCACATGTTCACTTCACCGAGTTGGCCATGGATTGCAGCCGGTAGGTCAGCGAATCGAGAGCGCATTGTTTTTGTATCGTCTCTCCGTTAATTATCTGGCCTTCTTCCAAAATCCCCCCAAATTGCTGTCCTGCTTCCTAAGATATGTTACACTTCAACCACCTCCGCGAGGTTACCAGTATGTGTATTTGTCCACTTCACGTTCCCAGTACAAATCAAATATCTTCCTTAACAAAAAAACAAGTGAAGCTCTCAATCATCTCGAAAAAAAAAAATTTAGACCATCGCGAAACCTAACATCTTCCAGCCTCTACTTATCTTCAACCTCGTCTCCAAAGTGACATCTCACCTCGCCCCCTTAACGCTGGGCCCCTACTCATATCAGATTCAACGTTCTCACCACCCCCCCAAATCTATTTCCCATCTATAACATCCCCCCAGTATCCGTCTTCACTCCCTCTCTTCATCCGCATCTCGATGGCGAACAAAGACTGCCAGGGCCATCTCCAGGTGAGCTCCCTACAGCATATTCCATAGCCCCTCCGCCAACAGCGGCGACATGGACTTTTATTCGTATCAGCCATGCGTGAGATTATCCATTAAAGTCCAACAGTCTTGGTTGCTCTATCTCAGTGAGGACGAGAAGCTCGACGCCAGGGAATTCCTCCACGAACAATGCGACAAGCTCTCCAGCAATAAGAATACTGACCTCGATCATCTTTAAAGGGGCTTTAGCCACGTCATCACCACACCTATAATCCAAAACGTTTGTATAGTGAGTTCGGTCACCTCGCCCTCGACAGTTCAGGTTGCCGTTGCGGGTGATCCATATGCCTACACCGGCGAGTTCCTGTTCAGCTTGTGACTCGGGGCCTTACTATCAACGCACGCATGCACGACTACGTTGCAGCCACGTTCTCTTTCCTCGAACTCACTTTATATTCATCATATCCATGGATGAAATACTACCTTCGCCCCGTAAATCCTGCAGCAAGGTTCCGTTGTGAGGATAGTTGACACGAGGGCTTCTTGTCGGTGGACAATTGACTACAAGGCCACGTCTGGCCACAATGTACTCCGGATTTTCCACCATTAAATCATATGCTTCGATTTCTTGTGATATTGTACGGAGTTTCCTCGAATCGTCTTAGGCAATGCCTTGGCCCCCGAAGCACCCGCACCGCGGTGCATGCATTTACTTCATGTTCGAACGTACATGTATATGAGACAAAAGAGTCACGCTCTGCCATAAGCCTGTTGGTCGAGAGTCATCGGTAAAGTTATCGATTAACCTACATTTGCACAAGCTGAGACACATCCGTGTGAATGTTCCTCAAGTACTTGGCCACTCAGAAACTAGGTCACGCCATCTCGCATGTCAACTCTGACACCGTGATATTACATACCTCTATATCTCTGAAAACCAGCCTCAAGGTTTTCCTTACTAGATACACCTACCTCGCCCAGGCAGTGCCACGCTGAGCACAGTAACCAACACCTCCACGCCCGCCATCTAGATATCCAGCAAGATAGCCCTGCCCATCACACGACACAACCCCAAGCCGACTTTATCTCTTATCAGTCCAGACAAGCCCAACCCCCGACATCTCGTCGACGCCTCTTATCTATCCCCACAAAGTCCGCACATCTCCAGGATTTAGTTCCCGAAAAGACGTGCGAACCCCGCATGCAAGAATGCCGCCGCCGACAGCCTTGCTTCAACGACACTCGGCTCTCCGCGGCGATGGGGAGGCGTTCCTCGAGTGAGGAAAACATCTCCTCGGACGAGCGTCCTCGTGATGCCCTCGCACAGACGAGAATGCCTGTTCAGGATATGCATCTACCAGCCCAGACATGTCCCGTGACACTCGAGGAACCAGCGAACGAGAAGGCTGCCAAGAAGGATAGCGTAGCCGACGGTCGACCTTTTTCGGGCATTGCAAAATGCGTGTTTCTCGGCCTTGGACAATTACGCCGCGTCCAAAGAACTGGATGATTCATCGATCACGGACAAAACCCCCTTGGGTCATGCGACTATCAGGGGAGACGGGGCTCCAGAAGCTCAGAAGGAACCCCCGTCAACGTATCCGCTCGACGAGACAAGCGAAAACTGGACGAGAGCGTTCGGTTGCAGAGTTTTTCAAGGACCGGGGCCAAGGCACCGCCGAACCAAGGTCGCAGCTGGAGTGGGCTTTTGGACCGCTCACATGAAGGAGGTCCCGCAACAACTCAACTACCGAACCAGACTTACAACTGGCATCCAGAAGCTGCTTCTCTGCCCTCGGACGAAGAAACGGTGTCGGCCAGCAGATCAGATCAGGCGGGAAGCTCCGTGAAAGCACCATTGCTTGACACATGTTCGACCAACCCGCTGAGAAACCCTCCCGCGCATATATTCGGCAAGGAGCTCAGTACACCATATGACAGGTCTCTTTACCTGTGGCCTGTCTCGTCACACGCACGGACGTCGCCGCCATAGTCGTACAATGAGCAGATGAGCGTGATGCCAAAAGCGTCTCGAGGATCCAGTCGGTGACCCGCCTCGGAAGCCGATGCGATGCGATTTCTCGGTTTGGCTGCGACCGACCACACCGTTGCCCGTCTTCTCTGGGCTCGCTTTGGGACGGGGCAGTGGCAAGCGACGACGACGACGAGAGAAGTCGCGGCGCCGCATCCCGAGTCGGTCTTCGGTTGACGATGCCGGTTCCACCACGTGCACTCCGCCGGTGGACGAGCTGACGACGGGCTCAGGCCACGTCGTTGAACGTCTTGCACGTCGAGTGCACTCCGTAGAGTGCATCTCCAGTCAACAGAGCGTTGTGATCGACTGGCATCTGCCGTGGTGTGGACCATGTGTGCCCAACTCTCCCATGCCGAAGATGCATCTCCATGGCATCAATTTCCACGCAAATCACACCGCAACCCTGGCCTCCCATCTCACAAATTGGTGCCCAAGGTGTTAAGCATAACCAGCATGAACAACAATGGAACTCACCTTGCGGACCGATACTCACCGCTGGATCCCGGCTTCGCCATCATCATGTTCAAACGCAATGCGTCTCCCCTGCCTGGACGACCATCAAACGAATGCACTCCGTAATCCCACTCGACTTATAAAAAAAGAAGAGGCTCTAACCGTTCCCCGATTGATAACTTGGCCAAGATGGATTCCATGGGATAATTATAGCGTAATAAGTGGCCCGCGCGCTGTCTGGTCTTGATGCGGCTCAAACAGGATGGCGTTGAAGAGGCGCAAACACGCCGTGACACAGACGCACACGCAATTTTCGCAATCCAGATGGTGGCTTTCTAACCAGACACCCCAATTACGTCCGAGGAACTAGCAGGCGAGGTGCTAAGTTACTGTTCGATAGTCCGCGACGGCCCGTTCTGTTGCTCGTCCATGCCAGCCCAAGTTCGTCTCGGAAGGGGACGGAATGAGCATGTTCCATAAAATGGCGTATTTCACAAATTTGAGGCGAAATAGCGAGTCATTCGGAAATTCGGAACGTGGCTGGTCATGAGCAGCCTCCAGCCACGTTGCGCCGACTTTGCCAATGATTGCACCATGTTCGCTCCAAAACGGAGACGGCGACGGCGACGGCGAAAATTTGGAAGAAAAACGTCGAGTGACCCCCAAAGGGCGTGCTCAAAGACCTAGGAACCGAGACAGGGCTGAACCCAAACCAGATGAGATGGGATGTGTTCCAGGCATGGCCGATCGAATGGGCGTCCGCCGTTCACGAACGCCAGGGATCTTCAGGCACGGCGAAAAGAGCAATGTGTTACGTATTAGACCGTAACGAAAGGGTGGGAGGCAAGGGCCAGGGCTTGACGCACGCTGCTCTCTCCTGCGAGTGACGCAGTAAAAGAGCCATCTTTGAGCCTCTCACCTCGACTCGGTGTCTACCGGTGACGGCACGAGCGTGGGTGGGTGGGTTGGTTGGTTGGTGGTGTTTACATTGCAGCGTGGGTGGACGACGGCTCTTGGTAGGAGGTACATCGGTTCCGGTTCTGAGATGACGCCAGCTCATATTGGTGGGTTGGGTGTGCTAGAGGATGCTTGTTTACTTCCAAGGTGAGCAGTGTCGTAAACACAAAGTACTTTGTAGTTGTGAGGTGTTGATGCTGCTACCTCGGTGAAACGGTGGAGCTCAGCCACCATCGTCAACTTCGAACTTTTGGGCTTCCCGTCATAGAAAAGCCGTAGAACACGGCATCGAACGAACCGAGTACCCACCATCCGTCGTCTTTTCGCCTTTCGCGGGGTGGAAGGAATAAAAGAGGAAAACCTTGACGTCGAACAACATGACGCGGACCGATTACGATCGCGCTTTGGATCTTGGATCGGCTCGGGGGTGGCAAAGTGTTGAAAAGTTCCAGAAACTTGCCCCAAGAGACAGCCGCCAGAGGTTTCGGTGGAGAGTAGGGTGATTCGTCAAGTTGATGTTGCTAATATTCCGTCAATTGAACCATGAAAATCATCGAGAACTTAGCCGAAAAGTCTCATGTTTGTAGGGTACGATGTGGGATGACTTACACGGGAGAGTCTTCACCGAAACCAGGACAACTGGCATTCGACTTGGAAACCAGGCGTCTGAGAGGCATTTCTCTGGAGTTGCGCGATAAAGCTTAAACATCGAGAACGGTAGGGCCAGCATACCGCACGTGTGCCATCTCGCAAAGGAATTGGAGATTCCATCCCATCTCATGTCTGACAAGCTTAAAACATCTGTCCAACATCTGATTGCACCTCGACCAAGTCTCGACAGTCAGTCGCGACTCCTAAGAGCCAACAACACCAAAAATGCCTCTCCCGTCGCATCATCTATGGAGATGTTGCGTCTCACGATGGTAACATCGTCTCTCTCACCGTGACCGTGGCCTGGTTCGACATATGCTCATCTTCATCGAGATGATGAACCATGTCTCGAGGGTCGCGATCGTGAAAGGGGGGCGTGCGAACGAGATGCACATGGGTCTCGAGGAACCCGGGCTCTTGGTCTTGGGTTGTTTGTCATGCACAGAGTACGTAACGACCAACAAGTGAATCGAACAAGTCCCTGAGAAAGAGACGCGGCCCGCGGCTGGAGAGGTTGAAGCGAGCCGAGGACCCTGAGATGTGACTGAGACACAGGCGGTTGGTGTTCGTGTTAGTGCCGTAGACGGGAAGGGACCCAATTTCAGAGATTTTCCTAGGATTCAAAGCTCGAGTGGATAGGGCGTGGTGTGTGTGTTCTCTGATGCGAATTTGCGCAGAGGTTCCCGTCGTGAGCTTGAGCAGCTTTTCTCATCGAGGACACAGGCTTGGGCAAAACTTTCCGATTCTGTTCGATCCTGCCAATCCAACCAACCAGGCACGAGGAGGGGTCTCTTTCCAGTTTAGACCGCGCGCCAGGGATCGGGGAATTGACATGGGTGTGTCCAGGTACGTACCACGCGGTAGAAAAATTTTCAGGTCCTGTGTTCTTTCCTGTTTGCGCTTTCACCATTTCGCCAGAAAAAAAAGAAGAGATCCACTTGAAAATGGCAGGGAAGGTGCAAGCAGCAGCTGCCAGAGAATTCTTGGCGGGAATCGGACGCACGGGCACCTCTCTGGCAGCTGACCCAGGGAAGCAAACCTGGAACAAGCAAGCCCGCAAGTTTGTCAGACGTGAGAAGCGCGCACCGTTTTGGCGAAGCGGTGGAGCAACGAGTTCACTGTGGAACCGGCGTTCATTTTTTTCTCAGTTTTTTTTCTGCTTGATTTTTATTTTATTTTTCGAAGGCGAACTGGCAGGTGTGGACTTCTGTCGTTCTTGTGTCGTTGCTTTCCTCTGCTGTCAGTTCCATGGCGTTTCGAAAGCGGGGCCGGTCCCGGCACACCGTCTTCCGGAAATGGAAACGGCAGGCGTGCGTTTGCCTGACGGCCAAAGGTGACTCAAGGGCCGACCGTAAGAGAAACCATGAGACTCGACTTTGTCGGTCAATCATGATTATGACGATGAAGCATTGTAGCATTGCATCAACGGCAGACATGCACGAGGATGCGGAGTTGAAGTACCGCGGAAAAGAACAATAATTAGAAGCACATGACCAAACGCCAAGTTGTGGATAACCATGAGACCAAGCCTGCACGCAAGCCACACTTTGCGCCGGCGGTTGGCCACCTCCGAACGCTTGTGCTGTGAGACATGAGGCTCCTTTCTTCCCGTTGTCCCGTGCGTCCATAATTCGACCCTCGATTCTTGGCACACAGGACGAGGCGTGACGGCCTTAGCTAGGATCGCCAGGGAGGGTGAGCACTGCTTTGCTCACCCGTCGTCTTGGCCTCTCACCACCGCATGTCCGCCCCCGGATTTGCCATGTCTTGCAATGGGGATGATAAAGGAATAGAATCAGATAACGATACCCCGCGCAAGCCACCTTGCAACAAAAGTCATCTTTTGATCATTTGATCGGGGGAGCAACGAGGACAAGGCAGCATTGTTCATCCCCCTTCAATACACTCGCCAAGCTGTTGGCCCCTGCCCTTGTATTCAATTGTATCCGACACTTGCACTTCCAGTCTCGAAAAGGCATGAGGACTACATTCAATGCACGAGAATCCGATCAACTCCTTAATGGATGACCATTCTTCGTATCAAAGGTTCAGGTCGACACTCACGACATGTGAATACGGCCAAGTGCTATCCGAAACCAGGCAATAACCCGTGGGAGCTCTGAATTCCGTCTCTTGCTCCGGCAAGTAATAAACAGAATGCCGGCCATACCCGTACGTCTTTCTGACAGAGCTCGCTCCCTCGCCGTGTGTCGTCGGTGGAGTAACCGTCTCATCGGCCGAGAGTGGAAAATGGGCCCACCGAGCACCTCCAATGCTGCCTTGGAAGTGACCGTCAATGGGATGTTTTCATAGAAAATTTCTCTAAATGACCTCCGTCGCATGTGTGCCTTGGCTACGACGTCCCCTGTGCAGGGAGAACCATTCAGGTGCTCCTAGGCTTGTTGTCTCTTCCCTCTCGGCGAGGATTTCCCGTCTCACAGGGATGAGACGGCTTACAGCACCTGATCTGAGGTTGAAAAGGGCGTAGTTGGAGGGCGTGGTTGGCTGATGATGCCGGGCCCGACAGTGGCACAGTTGGCTCAGCGAGACGGGAAACAGTGGAAAGGGGGGATGATGTGGCGTTGCCTTGGACCGCTTACAGCGGGTGAATGCGAAAACAAGGTGAAGGAACAGGCAACTAAGTGCGTGATGGGCTTTGAGGTTGCACTACCGTCTCATGAAGATGCCTTTTTCCGCGCCGCATACCCGAGTTTGAAAAGGCCATTATCCAGCGCCTTGTATTCGTAGACCACGCCTTTCGCAAGTCATTGCCTGGAATTGTCAAGCGCTGGCGCAATCGGCCTGGGCACCCGTGCCTGACTGCCTGGGCGGCTGGGTGTGAGTCAGGTGGCTCACCGTTACACCGGGCGGCGAACAGCGACGAGCACCGTTTCCCGCGGCCTCCAGGAAGTGACGGCAAAGGAGTCTGCCCTCCGTTGCCCGTCTCGGGCAGTAAACGGGCATCTAATCGCAGGCCTCATCCGTGACAGCCTGAGAATCCAAGGCCAACAACAGACGGCTGTCCGCAGTGAGTTAGCCTTGCCGCGCCAGCAAAAGTCGTCATGTGTGCGGCCACATCACCTCATAGGCTGAGGTGCCTTTCCCGTGAGAAATTCCCGAGACGGCTTCTCAGTCTGACAGAGGACCGCCAGCACCCGCCAGCAACCGCCAGCGCCAACAGGTCGCTCCTTCCCTAAGCCGGGCCGGTCCAGGGGTCGGCTTTTGCGGGTCCCGACGGAGGGAAGGGAAGGCACCGTCGACCGCCTGAGGAAGGTCTGGAATGGGCGCACCTGCTGTCGTGAGTGGTGGATGTGGCCGACAGCGCCTGAGGTTTTGGTGGTTGTTCGGCGCCTTCCACCACTCACGGCGCCATCTGCAACTTTTCCTGGGAGCCCCAAGTTTTGGAGATCAACTGAGACACCATCAAACCGGCCGTTGCGAATATGGCATAGGCAAAGGCTGCCGACATGGCATTGTCAGAATCGCACACTTCTCGCGACAACGACCAATTCGGCGTCTCGACCCCTTCGCCACTCGCCCGCGGTTCCGGTCTTGCTCTTCTGCTCACGGAAACGTTGCCGACCTTCACCGGCCACCATCGGTTCTCCCGTTCCTAGCTCAGCTCCTCAAGGTGTGAGCTCCATGAGCGACTCCATGGCATGGAGCTCACGATGGATCCAACAGACCCCGTGTCATGTCCTCGACGACCTTTGAGTCAAGAGGGTAGCTCACGGGAATTAACACATCCCCCCCTGTGCACTGGGACCTGGCCTGACCTGGACCCAGGCCACAGAGAGACCAACGATCCACGATCGCTCCAGCGAGATCCTCCGCCTCTTTTTTTTTTTCTTGCTCGTTGAACTCCACCCTAACTCGCCGCAGGTTGTCCAGTCGGCCAGGCCTGCGCAGGGTTCTGAGCAAATTCGTATCCAGTCGTCCAGGCACACGCCCACGATGGACTGGGCGATCCACTGCATTATTGTCGTGCTCTCACTTTTCCCTTCCTCTGTCCAGTCTTGGCCAAAGCACCTCATCACGTTTTCGCTGCCGTCGATCCACTAGACCCCCCATGCTCCATGCCCTTCTTTGCATCCCGTGGGCTCTGTCAGAGGGAGCGAATGCCCAGCCCACTTACGCACCACGGCGTCTGAATCCCGACCGTTACGAATAAGTCTGGTACCGTTGTACCTGGGACGGAGCACACACCACTCTCACTAACATTGCGTTCTTTCAATGCACGCCCAGGCAGTCACACGGGAGCCCGCTGTCATGTCCACGTCCAAGGCGCCACTGAACAAGCTCGCCATAGCAGGGCGTTGCTCGCTATGACACATCGTTTCCCCCGCCGGTGCAGGAGGCTCGTCGAGGCGAACTAACTGGTTGAAAGTTGCTTTTCGACGTCGTTCGTGCCCGGATGCTTCATAAGGGGGCTTGATCTCCTCATCTGCCAAATTCTGATCTCTCCCTTCCGTGTTATAAGATCAACAGCTCTCCCCAGATTTTTGCTGCTTCTCCAACATTGACTATCCTCCTCTGCCTCTACCCCAGATACTAAAGGCTTCTACACAGCTTCCACCCGCCTTCTCAACTTTGCCACCCGTCACTTATACCTCACTTACACGTCGACGAGCACGCCCTTCCCGCCTCGACAGCAACAAACAAGCAATTGACCACGATCCGGACTCTTCTCCGTTCTCCAGTCACTCGTTCTACCACCGAGACGAAATACTAGAAGAAAAGTCACTTGTGTGCCCGTCAGGAAAACACAAGGGAGCAGAAGAAGAAAAAAATTGTCAGGACCGGAACCACACCACTCTCCGCCTTCGGCCCCCCCAACTCCCGCAAGACAAACGAAACAAGGCGATCGACCCCAGCACCCCTGGACGCCATTCGCATCGTCATAGCAGCTTGCATCTCTTCGCGTCAGCCGACCACACAACATTTGGCATCGGACCAGCAAGGCAACCCTGTTGTTTGAGGCCGGCCATTATTAACCCACTTACAAAACCATCGCCTCACTCAAGCCAGCGGCGCCGGCGTCGACTTTGCTTGGATTGATTTTCAATTACAAGAAGTCATCGAGTACAAAGCCCCCACCGGAAAGTCAAAAAGTTTCTCCTCCCTCCCTTCAGCTTTTTGCTGTAGAGAAAGTATTTCGCCATGCCCCACCGCGTGACCAACTTCCTTCGCACATCGTCTGGCAACATTGCGCAGATCAAGAAGGTTACCATCTCGAGATCGCGCAACACCAGCCCCTACACGTCAGACGGCGAGGACCAGCCCAATGCTCCTCCCGTGAAGATGGCCGACTTTGCCGATGCTGCTCGCAAGCACCACCGCATCTCCCTGCCCTTTGGCAAGTCCTCCAAGGACCACCACCCCTCAGCCGTGACGCTAGGCTGGAGCATTGAGAGCCCACCCATCGTCTTCCACGGCTCACCCGAAGACAGCAGCGGCGCCCTGATTACGGGCCAGATGTTCCTCGACGTTCGCGACGAGTCTGTCGAGGTTGGCACTTTCACCGCCTGCTTGCGACTTCACATCCTCCAGAAGCGACCTTTCCAGGGCCACTGCACGGACTGTCAGAACCAGTACACGGAGTTGCAGAGCTGGAAGTTCCTCGCTCAGCCTACCACCCTGCGAAAGGGCCGACACTCGTATCCCTTTTCCATCCTCCTCCGCGGCCACCTCCCTGCTTCCATGGAGACGCCCCTCGTTTCCATTGCCTACGAGTTCAGCGCCGATGCCCTCATCACCAACAGCAGCTCGTGCTCGCACTCCGGCTCCTGCGACCCAGTCCGCTTCGAGAAGACGTTGACCGTCAAGCGATCCATTCCAGAGCACGACCTCCCCCACCACTCTGTGCGCGTCTTCCCGCCCACCAACATCAAGGCGAGCGCGCACTACAGCTCCATCATCCACCCTACCGGCACGAACAAGGTCTCTCTCCGCCTCGACGGCCTGGTTACTCGCAACGAAAAGGCCAAGACGATTGACTTTTGGCGCCTAAAGAAGGTGACCTGGAGGCTCGAGGAGACTATCAAGTCGGTGGCTCCTGGCTGCGGGCGTCACTCCCCCGCACCTAATGCAAGCGACCCAGAGAAGAAGGGCCTGCCGAGGAGCGAGGTGCGCCTGCTGGGAGAGAAGCATCTCCACGAGGGATGGAAGTCAGACTTTACCGGCGTTGACGGCAACGTCGAGATGGAGTTTGACTACTTCGCGAACCAGTACAAGCCGCACTCTCGAGACCTCAAGTACGCCTGCGATACCAAGACGCCCGAGGGTGTCGAGGTGACGCACTCGCTGCTCATCGAGCTTGTCGTGTCAAGGGAATACGCTCCTGAGGGCAAGCCTCACATGGCGACGCAGACAGGGACTGGGCGTATCCTGCGAATGCATTACGGTGTTGTCATGACGGACCACGCAGGGATGGGCGTCAGCTGGGACAACGAAGCCCCGCCCGTCTATCAAGACGTGCCTCCCAGCCCTCCTGCCTACCCGGCTCTGGAGCCCCCGGTTGAGTACGAGGATCTCGAGCCCCTCGATGCTCACAGACTGAGCGTTGAGCCCGCCGACCGACGATCTGGGGAATCAACCAGCGACCAGAGTCGACGGCTCTCGGCATAAACAGGCTGCCATCAGCCTTATCACGACCACCCTGCATTATCATTTTCCTTCCCACTTTTCCTCTCTACGACACACCTAAAAACCTTGCACATATTTTTTACACGATGCTACAAAGCCATGCATGAGACACGCGGCGCGTTTTTGGACATTTTTTCTTCATTGCATACATTATACCCACCAGCGTTGATTGGAAGACGATGCTCTTCATTGCAAAGGAACGGGAACTACAGGACATTACTGGGAAACGATGACAAAAAAAGGAGGGAGACGAATTCATCATGTATGGTCACATGCCGGGTTGGAAAAGAAAAAAGCGATACCCCGAGTGTGTGTGAATAACGAATTGGGAACAAAAAACAAGGCGAAGATGGACCCAGGCCGGAAATCGAGCCGGGCATTTTGCATATTTTACTTTTTAGTTGCTCGTCTGATAGCGGGCGAGATGAAAATCAGTGGAAACAGAAAAAAAACAGTTCAAACAAGATCCAATATGTATGCAAGTGTTATGCAAGTCGAGTCTCATGACCTCTGGAACGGTGACGATCAACGGGCGACGGCAAGGGTGAGGACGCACACTAGACATGTAGCTTACCAACGGTCGACTTGAATGGTTTGTTTTTTTGCTGCATGCACGAAGCCATCACGCTCGGTGTGACGGACGTGTGATGGACGTGCGTTGTCATTGCTTGAAGGTTGCAGATGCAGATGCAGATGCAAAAGGGAAACAGGAGGAATGCGTCTGGGGGACGGTGGCGCGGGGAAAGGGCATGCAAGGGATGGCAGAGCAAAGCCGGGGAAAGGGGAGGAGGTTCGGATGAAGGATGGGTGGGCATTCAGATGTTTGGTGATGAAATGGGTAATGCGTGAGGTGGATTGTTTTGGTCTCTCCGTTATCGGTGGTTTGAACTGGCTAAAGGGAAAAGAAGAGAGGAAGTCAGAAGCTCACATGTCTGGTCTGGTCTGGTCCTTGGTTGGTCTCTCTCGGCCCGGAGATGTTGGTTGCCCGCCGGACGGTCGGCGCCGCATTGGGGTCCTCCCCGCTGGGGCCACCTCCCGATGGGCTGGGGCCGGGAAGGGCAGCCGATGAGGGAGGGGGGGGATTTGATGGGTGGTTGGGAATTGTCAATGGCGTTGAAAGGGAATGGGAAAAGAGGCTAAAAAAGGAGGGAGTAGTCTATGGATAGTTAGGGCGTGGATGGATGGAGGGGGGATAGGTTGCTTGTTTTGGACGTGGGATTTGGGTGCTAGGGATGGGGGAGGGGGGAGCGGTTGAAAGGATGTGTTGTTGAGGTGATTCACGAGGTGCACGTATTTTGGGGGTTTCTATTTGACTGTGTGTGTTTGCTACAGGTCAAATGTGTCTCATTCACCACATCTGGGAGGATGAGTAGGTACTTCAAGGGTGCTGCTGACCCTGGGATTGATGAGCGACCTGGCAGCCATATCCCCGAATACCCTCGGGTCCAGATCCATCACGGAAAGATGAGGCAAACTTGCCAGCCTTGCCTTTCCGTCGTATAAGAATAGAGGAAGAAGCATAAATGGCAACACGAAGTTCTGAGCGGAAGGGTCTACGGTTACATACCTTGGGTAATATCGGGTTGTCTCCTTTGTGCTATAATGGTGTCAAAACCTGTTTGAAACAGGGCCGAGGTTGAGAACCGCGAATTCTTTTGGTATGTCGCAGGGGAATCTGCTCTCAACTGCTCACTCTGTTAGTAGGTAGTCAGTCGGCTCAGATCATGGTCGTCAACCGTCTCACCAGGCCCAGGTGCGAGCAAGAGCGAAATCGTCTACGACTGAAACAACCCAACCTGGCTTCATCATTGTCTTTGTCGTCTGGGAGGTATATGCCATGGACCTTCTTTTGACCCTCTAAGAAAAAGACGAGGGCCGGTTCTCTTCGAACAAACGAAACTGAAGGTACCCCCGGCGAGGCATCTTTCAAGCTCTCCCCGAACGATGCAAATCTGCCTTGGCGTGACATCAGTGCCGGGATCAGTACTATTCCCCGATAGATTCACAATACCTACCTGATCCGACGAGGCTGGCGGCCTGCTTCGTCATGAGGCTGACGCGTCACAACACCTATCCGTACGTATACTGGTGGTCGTCGCTACCGGTATTGGGTCAAATATTGCATCTCGCGACTGCGTCTTGGCGATTCTCGGATGCTGCCGAAGAATGCGTGACTCGTATCTGTCTCGTGGGGTAGAAGATGCAAGGGTTGGGTGACCTGTGGTATAATTAAGCTTGAATCAAGGTCCCGAAAAGCTCGGGTAAACCGGGTTTCGCCTTATGGATGTCGTTGGGAGAATGAGGGAGAGTCCCTGTGTATATTCGATGATCCCTTTCTTCTTGGCAGATGGTGTCGCTTCAGCCTTCTTTGATACCTTTGTGTCCCGAGGTCTATGACCATGAATCACTTTTGAGAAGACGTCCCTCGAAGACGGTAAACGAGGCGTACTTGTCCCTGGCAAGGCATACGCAGCGAGCGTCACTCGTCTGCTCCGAGCTGGCGGCATGACGTGACTGGACCGCGTGAACCACACCATTTTTCCCTGAGAGCAAGGCCATGAACTATCTAGGGCTGAGGACTGAGCGCACCCCTTGCCTGTCCAATATGATGACCAAATCAAGGGTTCTGGCTCGGTCTCCGCGGGACGGTAACAATACCTCCTCGCTGGAAACTAACTCGCGTTGCTCACTCATCTGGGACCAACTACCGGTATGCATCGACACGCAACGAGCCAGAAAGCAATAATTCGGGAAGATGTGGCTTTTCAGAGCACTCGTCAACTCGAACGACGCTTCGCCATGATGTTTTCCCCAACCCGGCTCATCCGTGGCAGCATCGTCAAACTGTTGAGCTGGAACCGTTGCCTCGTCTGAGACATGTTCACCTCAGTCAGATGGATGTGGCGCACCGGCGAACCAGAGAATGCGATAGGGAGGCGTACGATACATCACACCATGTTCACCGCAGATAGCTAGCTTTGCGGTGGCATACGCAATCGAGGGACGACCACCATCACGATTGCCCGGAGGTTGACTGGGATTTGGAGGATGGTTGCGTGGGATGCCTCTATCGAGAGAATGGCGCAAGACTGGTATTAACAGATGGCTCACGGCCGTATTAATACCACCATCTCCCTTCCATCCCGACATACCGGACCCCTAAACACCAAAAGCAAGAAAACCTCACAACTCACAATGTCAAACCCAACACCAGACTTCTATGTCCCCCCCAGCTTCATCTACCGCGGCGGCTGGACGAACTGGGACGGCAACCCCAACAGCGGCGGCAAAATCACCGTGACCAAGAAGGACGCCGACCTCCTGATGGTCTTTGTCGGTATCTTCTTCGTCTTCGCCGAGGCGGGCCTGTGGTCGCTCGTCTCCTTTGGACTCTTCCTCTGGCGTCGCCGGTCCAACCTCAAACCAGCGGGGAACAACAACAACAACAAACCCGAGAACGCTCCCCGCGACGCCCTCTGGCACCAACAACAAGCCATACTGCGCAACGCCAGCGACGACCGCACCGTCGGCATGTCCTACGCGTCCCTCTGGCTGGCGTACGGCTGGCGAGACCCCAAGACTGCGGCGCGCACCCTCCCAACCGCCCTCGCCGCCGTGGGCTCGTTCCTCGTGTTCCTCGTGGCCCTTCCCTTCGCCGCCGCATACGCCATGCTCGACAACCAGGCCAACGAGGTCCTCGTCAAGAGCCCCCTTTGCGGCTGGTGGCAGACCGACTTCTCCAACGACTTCGTCGTCGCCTCGACAGACGTGGCGAACCGCACGCGCGAGGGCTTGCAGTACGCCGACACGTGCTACGAGAACGATGCGCCGGCCGCGCTGTGCGATGACTTTCTCGTGAGGAGGCAAATCAATTGGACTGCTTGGCATAATACGGCGTGTCCCTTTGGCGAGGCCGCGTGTTTGACTGATGGTGCGCCCTATCCGGGTTTTCAGATGGAGTCGATGCTCGTGGACTCGCACAAGGATTTGGGGCTTAATGCACCAGAGTCGGGGAGGTTTGCGCTGCGGCACACGGTGACGTGCGCGCCGCTCGACGCGGCGGCCTTTTCGGAGGTGAGAAGGGGGCGTATCGACGGGGAGAATATCACCGAGGTGTACTTTGGAAACACCAGCTCGACACTCTTCACGTACGGCGTGAGTAGCCTGCAGGCGTACCGCGGTATCCCAGGTTACAACCTCATCGCCTACACGAGCTATCCAACCATGGAGAACGAGTCGATCGAGACCTTTACGCCGATCAAGGACCTGCGGCGGGACGACGCCGACGTCTCCATCGTGCTCCTCAACAATAACAACGTCAGCGTGGCGGGAACAAACGGGCCCTGCA
The DNA here is from genome assembly GCA_024115155.1 of Thelonectria blattea. Taxonomy (NCBI): domain Eukaryota; kingdom Fungi; phylum Ascomycota; class Sordariomycetes; order Hypocreales; family Nectriaceae; genus Thelonectria; species Thelonectria blattea. Next base: position 34,286 of record JAMQMW010001890.1, read on the forward strand.
AAGATCCCTTCTTCTCGGCCACCAAGACGCAGTCACGCTTCTATGAGAAGTGGTACCTCCCCGACAGCCCCCTGACGGCCATCGGCTGCGCGGACCAGTACGCCCTTTACAACCCGACGACCAAGACGTGGACGGCCGACACGGGACTGTTAAAGGTCGGCTTCGACGAGGCGGGCAAGAAAGGCCTCTCAGAGAAGCAATGGGCCTCTCGCGGATCAATCCTCTGGGCTCTCGGCCAAATCGGCGCCACGGGCCGACTGGTCGAAGTAGTCGGACCCGAAGCCCTGCGAGCGGCCAAGTACCCGGGCGTCTTCAACTACTACCAAAACCCGCTCCCCAACTCGCAGTGGAAGAGCGAGGCAGCGCACTGGTTCAACGCGCGCCTGGCCATGCTGCAGCTGCACTTCGTGCGCGTGGCGACCGGCCCGCGGGACCCGACCGCCTTTGTCGACTCCATGGACACGGCGTCAGACGCGGCCGGGCACGACTTCCGGACGGCGGTGTGCGGCGCGCAGAAGATTCACGACGGGGAGTACAAGAACTTCCACCGCGGGGGGTTCGTCGCGCTGGCGGCTATAGGGGGGACGTTGATCGTGTTGCCGCTGGTGCTGATCAGGGGGGTGATGTTTTGGGGGCGGCACTGGGGGAAGAGGTTTGTGTTGGATTGGGCGTCGTACGGACATTTGCAGTTGCTGAGGATGGCGCACGAAGGGGTTGGGGTGGAGGGGTGGAAGGGCGCGGCTAGGGAGATGCCGTGGGTTGAAGGGGGAGGGAAGATTGCGAGTCTTGATGTTGAGGCCAAGGTTGATGGGGAGGTGCATCCGCGGTTTGTCAAGGCACCGGCTGTCAAGGTCGTTCCGACGACTGCGACGACGACGACGGACGGAACGCAGCAGGTATATGGACAAGACAGCGGAGAGACCGGAGGGCCTCGGCGTGGGAATACCTTTCCGCTGCGGGATATCAACGTGCAACGTCGATCGACAGACTCGGGGGGTTCCGCGGCTGTATCAGCTCGAGTCCCAGCGAGACAAGCAACGTGTTGACGTAGGAAGATGTCCATATCCTGTCGCAGCAGACCGGATAGTTCCAACTCTGAGAACATCGCTGAGATGGTCTGGTCAGCATGGTCTCTTTGTGAGGTCAGATTTATATACCACTTTTGGGAGACCGCTTCCAACAACCTCCTCGGATACCTCCGGGGAATCATCCGGTATAGTGTAACGGTTAACATATCGCGTTTTCAAGTGTCTCACTGATCCGCGAAGCTCGGGGTTCGATTCCCCGTACCGGAGACTTCAACACGACTTCATTTTTTGGAGTTCGTTCATTTTGCCGGATGGTTTGGAGTTATTGACGCGGAGAGAGACGGTTGGAGGAATTGAGGGTTGTGAGGAGGTCGCATGTGTGGGTTTGCGATTGCATGTGCAGGAAATGTTTTACTTTTTTTCTGGGAAGGAAAGAGTTGAGATCTGTGACGATACCGGCAGGTGCATCCACACAGTGTCAAAATCCATGATGCGCTTGTCAACGCTTGTTCACACTGTACATGCCTCGTACCAAGCCATCCCGTCGACGCACACCTCACAACATACACATACTTCAATATCGAGAACCCTAACCTGGTACATGGTTGTTGAAATATTCTCTGGGCTCTGATGTTTCACCACCTCTTTAATGTCGGAGTGCGCTGGGTCGGTAGTCTGGGTAGGAATGGCCCTCAGCTACTGACTGACTGTCCGCAAAGATGACCTTCACTTACAGCGCAACGCAAATACCACTATGGCAATTAGGAATAGTGAATAATGTTATTCTAAGCTCGAGAAGTGAATAGAAAAGAAATGATAGGTAAGCACTGAAGGGCCAGATATGAGAACAGAGAAACGAACGACAGAGACAAATTGGAGCATCGTCCTCCCTATGTAGAACTCGTTTCCAGCAGTTTCCTCTCGCTACTTCATCATGTCAAGTTACAGCCTCCGATAGAGACCGAGACTCTTCTAGTAATAGGTCTTTCCTCATCCCAGACACTTGATAAACTTCATCGAGAAACATGCAGGTTAACCGTACAAGGTCCAACCTTGCTCTCTCTCGATTCCTCCTCTCCCCTGCGCTTCAAAACGTTCAAAGCAACGGCTGGTCCCGAAGGCAGTGGAAATACCCGCAATAAAAAAGAATCCAAGTCGCATTGCATCTTCTTCCGCATTGTTCGCACGCATGGGACGCGCCGTGGGACTTGCATTTGTCTGTGTGCAGCGCTGACACCTGGAGGTGTTTCCTCGAGGTGCCCGGGATATGCTGGTCGTTGTTGGGAGAAGACTCGGGAGTTGTCGATTCGGGGATACAGAGACAACAGCATGTTCGAGGAATGCCTTTGTTTCCTGACTATCGCTTGGCTTTGGTGGCTACATACCGGAGCGAGAACCTAGGCAAAGATCAATATCGCAACGTGCCTATGTTGGGTTCACTCACCTATGATCCAATACAAAAACTAATCAGACGCAACGCAAGAGCTACTACCAGCACTTATTCTCTTGACAGCTTGCAAATTGCCCTAATCTAAACGGCGCTTCGTCCTGCAGCTTCCCAAGCGGCCCTCCCCCAGACCAGGCCAGATAAACAATTTCGCACTGCTGCAGGTGATTTGACGCCATTGATGCACCGACAGAGTCCATAAGCACCTAATCTAGGGAATAGATATTTAATCTATCCCATCAATCTGCTGAGAAGTGAAAGCCATGTGGTGACTTGTTCAGGGAACCGGCAACCGAAGGTCGTTGACCATGGGCGAAACTATGTATCGTGGATGACCTGGCAAAGAAGTTCAAACACGCAAAGAGCCTCATCTCAGTACGTACTCGACACATGTTGCGTCGCTAAGATAGCTTGGCAATGACTATTAGGCCGAGTCCTGAATCGTGGACGTCTGGTACTAGGAATCAAATCGCAACACCATAACCTTCCAGCGGCCGCTGTGAGATGAAATACCTCGAACCAATAAGGTCTTCGTGGCTGATAATATGTCACCAAAGCTACGGAGTACGTACGAATACATAAATCCTCATTTCAGGCGCGCGAATGAGAGGCCACGAAATGGCAGAGCCATGAGGCCGACCGTCTTAGTGATGATGTTAGCTCTCACGGGGGCGTCAAGGTCACATCCAGGCTTTTGAGGCCTCCTCGAACAGGTCGACCGGGCAATATCAAAGGGCAAATAAGAAGCTGATGCCAATGAGTTATTTTGGCCGGGGTTGAACAATTTGCTGCGACGGGCGCTCTCGTGTCGTCGACTGCACGCTTACAGTAGCATTTTGCACTCACACGACGCTGGATGGAACGTCTTGGAAAGGTCTGACTTGTCGCGCCCTTGCTTCAAGCCTTGCCATAGATGGAGAAATTCAGGTACCCTTCCAGAGCGCAGGCCAAGACAGACAGACCCGGACGTACTTGTTAGTGTAACAATGCCTCGGCCTAGAGAATCGGAGCCGGCGTTAATAACGAGTTAGCACGGTCGTCTTTCGAACACGGACGCCGATGGGATGTTGGTCATCTCATTCTCGGCTCCAAATGCGTGGTCTCAAGAGCGTGCAGGGGCGGCGAATCTTGCGTGGTGTGTCAGATCCAAGGACCCCCCCCCGATGGTCCATCAAGACAAGATTTGTTTTTCTGGGGGAGAGAAGCCTGAAGGGAAATAACGAGCAGGGGGAAAAGGGATTATTCCAAGGAGAGAGCAACTTGCAAGGCTAAGATTTTGGAGGATATTGCGGAAGACCAATCGCTTGAGACGCATCCGCACGGCACGGTTAATGAAGACACCATCTCAACTTCGGAGCCGCAATGGACCTTGCAGGGGCAGGGGGAGAGAATCAAAGGTCGGTTCAGGCGAGCGGGACCAGTTTGCAAGCGGACGGATCGGCAGTCGGATATCTGCTGTGTGAGTGTGTGTGTGTGTGTGTGTCACTGTACCGTATTTCTTGGGGTTCGGCCGGAAGAGTTGAAGTGAACCAGGCAAAAAAACCCCAAGATTTGTTCG